>JAECUM010028896.1:0-27024 GCA_016617855.1 Megalonaias nervosa | reverse complement strand
TATATATACATACATACATACATTCATACATACATACATACATATCATTGGTTGACCATCGGGGCTCGATGAAGTCAATCCTGCGCTGCTTTTCACTGATCGGTCCTCATGTGGCTGATGAGTCCGATACGAGATGCACATGTCCTGGAGCAGTATGTGCACCGGAGGCATGAGTTGGTTCTTGACGTTGAGGCCTTCCTACGTTCCCTGGCGTCGGCGATTTTCGTTCTACAGGCATCCTCCAAGGTTTTGCACCCAATACTAACAGCTGCACGCCAGCCAGATCTGTCCTTGGCGCAGGACCTGAGGTCTGTCGCAGATATGGAGCAGCATCTCAGGCTGTCCTTGATGGAGTCTTTGAATCTCTTCTTCGGACGACCAATTTTTCTGTGCCCACAAGATAGAATTCCATACAAAATCTGACGTGGCATTCGCGACTCCTCCATACGGATGACATGACCCGTCCACCGGAGTTGGGCTGTCATGACCATCGCTTCGATACTGGTTAAGCCTGCTCTATCCAGCACTTCTAGGTTCGTCACTCTGTCTTGCCATCTGACGCCCATAATCCAGCGCAGGGCTCTCGTGTTGAAGCGCTCAAGCTGCTTGTTGTCCAGGTCTCACATCCATATAGGAGGCTTGTTAGCACAACTGCTTTATACACCTATATCTTGGTAGGCAGTTTGATATTCCTGTGGCTCAACACACGAGAGCGGAGACGTCCTAGTGATTGACTGGCGCTGCTGATGCGTGCAGTTATCTCTTTGTATAGCGATCCATCGGAAGATATAATGCTTCCAAGGTACTTGAAGTGATCAAGTGCTTTCAGCTGGGTGTCTTCGATAGACACAGTCGAGGGGCGAGCTATGGTGCTTGGGACAGGTTGGTGAAGTACCTCTGTTTTGTTCAGACTGAAAGTGAGTCCAAAGAGTCTCGATGCTTCCGCGAAGCGAGTAACGATGATCTGGAGATTTGCTTCCGTGTGTGCCATGAAAGCACAGTCATCCGCGAAAAGTGCTTCAAGAATAAGTTTCTCCAATGTTTTGGACCTGGCATTCAGTCGGCGAAGGTCGAAGAGAGAGACATCCAGTCTGTACTTTATGTACACTCCTTTCTGAAGATTACGTGTAGCATGGTTCAGGACACATGTGAATAAAAGGTTGAATAATACTGGGGCGAGAACGCAACCCTGCTTCACGCCGTTAGAAACTTTGAATGGCTCAGAGACATCCCCATTGTAGAGAACGAATCCCGTCATGCCGTCGTGGAAAACTCGGATCATCTTAATGAACTTCCTAGGGCAATCGAGTCGTGCTGGGATGGCCCATAGTGCATCTCTGTTGACCGTATCGATGGCCTTTGTGAGGTCGATGACGACACCATAGAAGTTCATGGTTTGTTCAATGCACTTTTCCTGTATCTGTCTCACTGTGAAGATCATGTCGATTGTGTTCCGATCTGGTCTGAAGCCACATTGGGCCTCCGGCAGTATAGCTTCCGAGACATTACCGACCAGACGGTTGAGAAGGATGCGCGCCATAATCTTGCCTGCAATCGACAAAAGTGATATGCCTCGATAGTTTCAGGAGTCAGCTTTGTCTGGCAAAACTATTGGCATATCAAATTGTGATCCCCATGACGCAATAATACGCTTATATAAACATTCTAGCGACCGTCTGCAGTTGATTCTAGATCAATGATGAAATTCCACACATCAGTCATTAGTGACGTATGAAAATAACGATAAAAAGTATTAATAATCCTCGTTTTCTAAATGAATCTAATATGGTACACATTTTCATCACAATCCTTTCTGATTTCTGTTTTCACCCACCCACCCACCCTCCACTCTCATACATAACGGACAAACTATACAGAAATGTGGAGTGAGAGAGAAAAGGAATTTGGGGTGGATTGAAATCTTGAAATAGAAATTACACCAAGTAACCTACAAGAATGTGGTAGTCGTAACGATACGTGTGCACTTTCTTTGGGATTTATCTACAGTGTTTATCAATGATACAAAGTTGCAAACCAGGTCGCCATTATACAGTAAATTCCTCGGTTACTTGGTACACAGACTGTAATGAATTTAATGTTATGTTTTGCTGTTGTTTCTTAAACATACTATAATGTTCTAAAAATCGATTATTATTAATTAAATATGAAACTATCCAAAGGCCTCTCTCTCTCTCTCTCTCTCTCTCTCTCTCTCTCTCTCTCTCTCTCTCTCTCTCTCTCTCTCTCTCTCTCGATGGATCGATCGATCGATCAACCATCGTAGCAGGATACGGGCTAAAGTCTATGAAATGGCGAACGTAGAGGATTTTCGTTTGTCATCCCACGATATCTCTGGACTTATGAATGATGGTAAAAGTTAAGTCAAACCGACCAAACGATGAGAGAGAGAGAGAGAGAGAGAGAGAGAGAGAGAGAGAGAGAGAGAGAGAGAGAGAGAGAGAGAGAGAGAGGCAGAGGAAGAGAGTTTATGGTCGGTTGTACTGTTGCTAAATCAGAATAAAGACTTAGATCAACTGTAAATATGTCATTTGGCTTAGTTGCTATTCCACGTTAATTTCCATGCGCCGGTACATGAATGACTTGGCGTTTATGTGAATGGCGTAGCTACCCAGGTGTTGCTAGTGCTCTATTTTTATCATTAATACCATCTTTCATGTTCAAATCATAACTGTGTATTATATTGATTTAATCAATGTGGAGAAAAGTAGAAACCAAGGAAAGAAAACAATCAATTGATCAATTTGCAAAGGTGATTGTAAATAGCCACAAAAGGCATAGAACTATATTCTGTAGCGGACACACTAGAGGATGTGAAGAGTTAATTCACTAGGTCAATACACAACTGCTTGTAGTAAATATGAATTCCGTTGAAAGGGCAAATATATGTATTTGTTATGTATTTGTATGTGATATAAATAGAATATATGTACAGTATGTGCGCTGTATCAATGATATACCACTCGTTGCATAAATTCTTCATTAAAGGAAACTCAGCAAGCTTCATTTCCTTTTAATGAAAAGTTTATATATATATATATATATATATATATATATATATATATACTATATATACTTATATACTTACTTATATACCTATATATACCTATATATATATATATATAAAGAATCAAATTTGTATTATCATTATAGGTGCTTGTGAAGACATCAATGATGGTATCACTGAGCATCCAACCGATTGCACGAAATTTATCATTTGTCTTGGGGGGAAACATTACGTGGATTCATGTCATGAAGGAAGCTACTGGGAACAAAGCAAGTTTTCCTGTCAACCTGGCACGTGCTGACCTGGATGATACTGCGAGAAAAAGCTAGAATGACACATCAGACTTGACATGTGGCAACGTTGGTTTTTATTATTGTTTCCTTTGTATTTCCTACAGTCTGTTGTATGCCGTAATATGTTCTCTGCAAAAATTTGCAATCCGACGTTCCTATGTTCCGTCAGTTCTATAGACAAAAGTGGACCCTACAACATTAAAGATTTACTGCTTTGTTTAGCAAATAAATATTAAATATATGGAATTTCATTATCGAGATGCATATAGATGTTACGGCTAACTACTAGAGTGAGCACAATACCACAGCGTTTTTAATATATGTTATCGAATTGACCTTTTTTTGCCTCCTCATCTGTAGCAAAACTATACTTTTCAAGCATTGAAGATTGAATAGTCGTTTAGGATAGCAAATGAAATAATTAAATTTATTCTGAAAGGGAATAATAGATGTCAATGAAACCGTGCTTATTTCAAAAATCACAACTTGACTTGTATCATTTTAGGTCTACGTGTTTGTGGCTGGATTCATGTCAAAGTAATATATTTTTATTTAGTTCATCCATATTTCCTTCTACAGATATTTTCCATATGATATTCTAAGACAGCTGCACCTTATTTTAGTAACAGAACATTATTTCAGTAACCAGGAGCACAAAGTACAAATAAAACAAATAAACTAAAATTAAAAAATTGCAGTTAGAACGTGGATGTAAGAAGATTCTAAGATTTAAAGTGTTCTCGTGTCGTAAAAAGACATTACATTATATTATCGAGTCATTATCATATGAAGCCGTTAAATCGACTATTAGTTTAATCTTTTGGATCAGATTCATGCGGTCATGATAGGAATATGGGCTTTCACTTTTGTACAAATTTACTAACGTTGACAATAATGCGACTCAGATTATTATGTAACGCTTTAAGTTCATAGGCTTACTATGTGTGTGACCTTCTTTAATAAAAATTTATATTTTCCTATTTACTTTTTGTCATTGATTCTGACACGTTCGCTTTTCCATGTCAAGGTATAGGAGATACTGCAACATTCATGAGCAAAGTCGCTTGATTCGTTGTCCTACGGATCGAACATTACACATTCTCGTCAGTTTATGGCTATAATAGAACGTATTCAGTACTTAAAGCATACATTTTCCCCGGGGAATCTTAAATGAAAGAGAGCGACTAGTGTTATTTTTGTTTTGTTTTTTTGTTTGTTGTTTTTTTGTTTGTTGTTTTTTTTTTTTCTTTCTGGGGAGGGTATAATATTAATGAAGGAAATATCAATGGAGGCTTTAACTTGACATATAAAACTCAAACCAAAGTGCTACGAAGCCCACATTTTGTTGGGGGTGGGATGTTTCGTTGGTGGAATTGATTGACGGATTGTACCTTCTTACAAGGTGTCCGCTTTATTGGTTATCGTTATCTAGAGTGTGATCGCCTTCGGTGTTATTGCCCAGATCGAGTAAATATGAAGTGTGAAACTTATAGGTGGAATAGATAGAGATCTGAGCAGATATATAAAACAGAATGACACGTGCCCCCGTACATGAAAATAATAATTTAATCAATTACATAAACAACCGTGATAATGCATTACATTAGGAAGATACTCTTCTTTTTGAAATAAATCATTCACAGAATTTCAAGCACAAATATACTTATATAAATAGCCGATCTGTTTTAAATGATAGAATTGGTTCATCATAGAATCGAGTGACCAATCGAAGTCATTGCCTTGTACAACTTCATAACCTGATTATTTCCGGTTCATTCCAACTTCACTGTGGCTGTTCTTCTTGGTCCCTTCGACTTTTCTTTTCTCTTCTCCAAACTCTCTATTGTCTCGCCTCATTCGGCCCTCGAACTTTGCGTGGGTAGGTGGATACGTAAGTACGTGATACGTAGATACTTCAATAGGTAGGTACGTGGATACGTCCCGTGGAGCTATTTCGCCTTCCAAAAAAAAACAGAGAAGCAACCTAAATCTTCTGTCAGATATCCTACTGGGAATAGATCATTACTCCCCTCTCGTTATGTCAGATATCATTCTATCAGAATTCAAACAGATACCAAAAGCTATCTGGGCAAGCTAAACATGGCAGACCATAAACAAACCTAGTTTCATAAGATTAATGTACTTCCTAACGGCTATTTCAACCTGACTCACATTATCATTATCATCACACATGACGTAACAGGTCTGTTCTCGTCTCAATTACACAAATGAATGAATGAAATTCATTATATGGCTTAACTACGTTATTTCAGTCAATACACACATTCAAGTCTTTAGCATACATGAAATCTCACTTCATGGTTTAACAACGTTAATTTCAGTCAATACGCACTCAAGTCTTTATCATACGTGAAATCATCTAAGGTCGGTGAATTCATACGGATTCTCGTAACCCATATCAACTAAGGTAAAGCATAAAATTCTTAGATACATATTTTCCTATAAAAATCAAGACGACACATTCAAACAATTCGTCAAACTTATGAAAAGAATACCATTGTACGGATTCAGATAGATGAACTCAACACAGTTGTATTCATACCAAGAAAATTGATCTACGAATTTAAACAAATAAGTTCATGCAAATATAAGCAAATAAATCAAACAAATAGTTATATTGGTATCAAAGGATTGCATGAGATTGGCGCCCATACCTTGTGCTTCCAAGCTTTGCTCGCTTCTACTGCCAGAATTGTCCGTCGACTTTCCAGACATCCGATCCCTTGGATAATTATTTTACGAGTGAATTTCTTTTAAATTCAAACTCGGAGTCTCCTACATTTGTTTTCTCTTGCAGAAAAACGCAGACTGACTAAAATATTTCGATGGGACATATTAAAACCAAGGAATTTTGTGTGGGAACCACACCCCTTATTTAGCGTAACCAATCCTGATTAAATATATCTCCCGCCTTTTAAAACTAGGCGCCAAAATTGTAGTCTGCGTGACCTCAAGATTCTCAAATAGCTGATCCTGGACAATTTCAAATCTGACATTTTCCGATACAAGATCGAAGTTAACCTTTACCTTCCAGTCTGTCTGACTGTTAAATAAACGGATGCTTAATTAAGAATCGTTTCTCTCACATGACACAGACATTAACAATCAGTGCATTATGGTGATTTAGCACGCCACGGTCCCCATAAATCTAATTAATCGTTCACCTGGCCAATTTAATGTGTTCTTCATAGATCGACAGAAATTTGCACCCTTAAACAAAGGCTTACGAATAGAATATACAAATTAGTAGATAATAATGAATACTATGGGAAAAATTATACATATATTTTTGGGGGATACAGCTTAAGAATGAAACCAGAAATTGATTATAATAGTAGACTATCAAAAACTATTGAAATAATCGCGTTGCACAGGATATATAAAGATTGGATATAATAGATAAAATTGCAAAGAAACTTATAATATTAAGAGATTTAAATATAAAAATAGCAAAAATAGAGAACACTCTCTCATACTTACATACATGTTGATAAAATGATAAAAAATGAAACGCATTACTAGCATAATGATAACACTGATAATTACAAACATAAATTATACGAGGGACAGAAAACTATAAACCAGAGTAAGTATGGTGTGATGACATTACAAATCTCTACTTTGTGCCGCTACGCGATCTAAAATGGTATTGTAAGAGAGTTGCAGAACAAAAGGAGGGCATAGCAAACTAAATTCAATCACATCAAGAAAATGAGCGGATGAAACACAGAAAGATACTAACAATTGTCCCACATAACACGCTCCCCCCCTCTCTCTCTCTCTCTCTCACTCTCTCTCTCTCAATATTTCATTTTTTTAATGTACCCGCAACTGTATATGGATGGAAAATCCATATATAAACCCTTGATCTTTTGATCTAACACGGTTTACCTCGCGTCTACCAGTTTACTGATCGCTAGAGGCCTGAGTGTGAAGAGCTGGAACAATACATAAGCAAGGCACTTTACTTCAATTGCATCAGCACAAAATAACCAATTTTCATTAATCAACACTTTTGCACACATTTCTTGTTCATTCATTCTACACTATAACTTTATCTTGTCTAGTTAGTTTTTGTAATATGACAGCACCAAGTACAATTGCCCTTCCAGACGCTCGTGAATTGAACCAATACTTTGATCTTCGAATTGAAGTGGTACATCAAAACAAATGGAACAAAGATTCCGACTGCAGAGTTTCAATATGTAAGCAAGAGTTCACTCAAGGGGGTGGGGGATAACAAAAATGGGCTGAAATTGTGTCCAGCCTTGGACCGAAAGGAATGAATATTGTCCCAGATAAAAAGCTTACAAAACCTCGACAACTGCCTTTTTTTTCTGAAACCCAAGGAAACAAAAGCAGTTCATCCACTGGGCCACATGATCCTAATTGAAATAAAGTAATCCGAATAGAGGAGGCCTGACTCATTTAGTGAGAGATAGAAAGTTCAAAACAACGCACACACCAGACGAACCTATAGAAACCCCAGACAATGTCTTGATAAAAGCAATGAAATAAAAAAAATTAACAGCATGATTTGTGATCACAGTTTCGAGTCATATTAAACCATTTCCGAGATTATAAATGGAATACGGCAATTCAGTATCTCTAAAGGAGAAGACAGTAGCAGTATTATTATACTGCGTGGAATTTAGAGTGAGAGTATGATACTCTGGGTGCCTATACCAACGATCGTGATTTAAATTACGCCAAACTGGTCACACCTGGAGTGAGTCCAGCTTACAACAACATCCACATCAAATCATGGGGCCAAACTTTTTAGGTAGCCATATCGGTAAGAGAGAGAGAGAGAAAATAGTACTTATATGAAATACAATCAGGAAGATCAGTAAAGGATAGCAAATCCTCCCTAAAAGCCGACAATTCAAAACCAAAAAGTGGAGATGTATTTTTCAATCAACAAAAGATACAGCGCGACTAACTATATATGCTCCGTTAGAATCTTCGTCACTATTGACAAAAGACCAAATCTAGTTCGAAACACAACATCATTGGGGATACACAGATTTAATTTGTATCAAACTCAATATATTTGTCAAACATTTTATCAAATCGTTTCCTAAATCCTGCCGAACTGGAAGTAAAACTAAGAGAAGGGAAAAGAAACGAAAGAAAAGAGAGAGATAACGATGCGAGAATGAAGGATCGCAAAAGAATGGGTACATTAGGACTTCCTTAAATCAAAAAACACTATGAAACCTAGACAGTAAGAAAATACAACAGGAACCGAAAAGGCACAAATCAGATCAGAAAACAGTCCGAACGTACGATAGGTAACTCCTATCTGAAATAGGAAACTAAATAAAGAACGTCTACCAAGATCAGCCTGTGTGTTCTGTTTTCGCAAGCAAGAAAACGAATAACTTTGTCATAACCGAACATTTCAATTTTACTTTGCGCATATTGCTTCAGTGAGTGTTTACCATGATCACGTATGTGGTTTCTTTTGGCTAGCGCTCAGTACAAGGAAATAAATAACGTCCTTTGTACCAATTGTTTCTTGTTTTATTATTGTTTAGAAATAACAATAACTCATCATAAATTTGATCTAAGGAAAATGTCCGAATAAATTAAGCATATGAAGTGATAAGAGCATATTCAACAAATACTTCAAAGAGATAATACTATCTTGATCCATGGCTTGGACCATTTGCAACCCCACAAAGAAGCAAAGAAACCATCCATAAGGTGTGAAGCCGGAAGAGAGAAACACAAAATCCTGTTTTGAAATGCAGTCTATGCAAAGCGATGGAAAAAATGGAAATGTGGCAGCAGGAATCTAAACAAGTATGCCGCTATTGAAACAGAAAGAGAAACTCCTGGCAAAAATATTTTGTTCTCTTCCAAATAATGTTTGATTTTAAACAAAAGTACCATCACTCAATACAGTTGGGGACAGAAAGAGATAAAAGCCTGGTAAGTTTCGAAAAAGGGGGAGTGGTTTACCTCATACATTTGGCAGTTTCTCATACCTAGAGGTCTGTAGGTCTCGATGAAAATAAAATTCATAAACAAGTAATCAATCAAAGTATCAATATGGGAGGTGTAAGAAACTCGTACGCTGCCAAACGCAAGTTCACTATAATTGCCTATGTACATGATAACAGAGTCGCTGAGGTGGAGGGAGCTCAATGTTGGAGAGTCTTCATTTCAGATGTGGCAAAAATTTTAGCTGAGAATTTATAGCGGCTTTTTCAGAGCGACGACGACGAAGAGGAATTCCTGGGATCTGATGCAGAAGACTCAACTTCATCAACAAGAGAAACATTAATGGGACGCTTTTAAATACCAACCCCAATATCCGAAAGCTATGATGTCAATATTGCTATCTTTTGTCATACTTATTGGTCATGATTGGGTGCCGCACTGACTGAAAAGCTCAAAGAAACAGTCTGGTACTGCTTTATTACAAATAATTCAAAAGTCCTGTGGTATATACTGATCAGCTTACTAATCCAAAATAATTGACTATTGTTACACTTCGAAAAAAGAGCGAGATTATCATGATCTTAAATGTATAATATGACATATGCGTTAGATGGTAGAACTAAGTCCTTTCCCTCATTATGGGTAGAAAATTAGGTTGCGCGTTAAGTACAGCAAACAATCAAAACTTACAGCAGGGCATTGTTCCATCGCTGCCATATTGTATATAATAATAATAATAATAATAAGAATAATAATCGTCGTCGTAGTCGTCATCGTTATCACTTTTAAGGCGAAGAATTCATGATAACAAACTGCTTATGGTTGAGGATCTTTATTCCAGATACGAAGGAATTTGTAATACCAGTAACCAGATTTTTGTCTTTCGAAATCAATGGCAAACTCCATTTTAATCACTCACTACTTTACCTTGTAACAATACTTCCTCTTGCTGAAAAGATGGAGGCCCAAGTAATAAAACTACAAAGGTATAAATAGGAGCTGTCAAAAATGAGCTAGCATTTTTTAATTGTATATTTTTTATTATTCTGTCTTCTTTCACCAAATCTTTTTAATCAGGATCGTGATGATTGTATTATCTATAGTTAGATACTGTCAGTATTGACTTGCAGTTCTCCTAAGTTTGACGCCTGAAAACCGTAGATAACAGCCATTGTTAAATGTAAAATTCCACAGATTCCTTAGTCAATTTTTTTTGGTTCGTTCTACATAGCTTTTACGTACTCTAATTGGTGATAAAAAAAGGAAGAACTTATTTTGTTGTCGTAGTTAATGACTTGCTATGTATTTAGTAAACAGTGTGCCATCTGCACAGTAAAACCTCAATGATTACTCGGTGTGTTATAGTTATTTTCATGTACAGTTGATACTACTATATCCAGAATGATATCTATATTTATAGCATGACAAGATTCCTGAAATGAACGGAAATCTACAGTGATTATTTTTTTCGTTTTCGTGGGTATTAATGTAAGAGATTTTGCGGAGCTTAACGTTTTAATCCGTACCGAAATTTATGGATTTGGATAGGGTTCCTACGCTTTATTTACAGAGGATACGTCTTTAAATAATTGGGCTGTACCAACGACGAAATCATGAAAATTCTTACAACATAAAGGGAACTGAATTCATAATTATAGTAGACCTGTTCTTAATAAGTAAAATGAAATTGTGGTTTAATACCTTAACTGGCACAGTAGAAGTACACAATCTCATTTTTACCTAAACAGGATTCGTTTCTAATCCCAGAAAAATGTCATTATTGATATATCCCCTCCCCTTTTCACACACACACAAACACACACACACACACACACACACGGTCAAGAAATCAATCTGTGTTGACGAAAATGTCCGACAATAAAATGGCACTTAGCATGGCTCGCGTTAGTGTCAAACAAATAATCTACTGAAAACCCCTTTATTTTCTTGACATTCAAATTATTGCTTCAAGAAATAGCATGGCACTTAACACGATTGGTGTGGAAATTATATTATGATAATAGAAAGGTTACTGTTATTTGTATACTTGGATCATTGTCTTTAAATTTGTGTTTTGTAGACAAGAGGTCCAAGCGACCCTATGATCGTTCAAAACTTGAATGATTGGCTAAATAAGTAAATTCAATAGCAGTTGACTAGGAAATCTGCTTCAGTCAAATTTATGTACAAGTTTCTTCCAATACTATTGATTGCATATATTATGCAAACAATTTGCACCAGGTATGTTTAGGTTCTTTACCATTATCTACATTTCTTTGCACGTCAGTATTATTTACTAAGTTCTGAAAGTCATTTGTTTAGATTCATATGAGAAGGAGAGAGAGAGATGGGGAAGGGAGAGAATTATCACAATTCTTTTGTCTTGGGACATAGTTCGCTAGATTAATAATTGATTCAGAAATATTGTTTGATGCCCAATATGCTTGCACCTAACTAGTAAGCAAGATGAAAATTGTATTTATTCCCACATCCAACACGGACAAGAGTAGTTTTAGTACTTAAACAGTGTTCCACCTTATTGAAAATATATTTTTAATAACTTTTGTTGATTATTGAGAGAGATTTAGCTGTCAAATACATGGAATTTATAACCCAAACATGGATAACATGAAATCAATTATTTGAATAATCGGAATAAAAGGAATGACTTTTTTGTTTTCGTTATTTAAAGAATGTTTTGCGCTAGATGGACTAGCCCCTGATTTAGGTATTTGCCCCACATTCAAGCCAAGAGAAGTAGTGTTTGTATAACAAGTCAAAAATGTATTAAAGCTCTGCATGGTAACACCCATTTCTATATCTTCTCTGTCTAGATTGTACGCACCTTTTTTCCGGGACACTACATGTGATGTAAATGTTGATGTAATGGCCAGACATGAAGAAAGCAATACATTTGATATCTTCTAGAACAGTGGTTCCCAAGCTTTTTCGGCCCACAGCCCACCTGGTTATCCTCAGCGCCCCCTACCTTACCCCGTAACAAACATTATTCAGCATTAGCGCCCCACCCCACCCCCCTACGTAATCCCACCGCCCTCTTTGGGAACCACGGTTCTATAAGCTAAGATCAACCCTTTTGGCTATTCGATATTGAAAGTAACCGACAAGGGATAATGCACATTAAGCATAGGAAAGCCAAAAGATTCGAACAAGGATGATTTCAGTAATATTTCTTTTTAAATTTAAATATACACAACTTTATATTTACTATACCAGGTACAATTTATAGATGTGGAAATGATACCCTACAATGAAACCTTATTCCAAGTTACTGCTCAAATCGATTTAAAATTATATTTAATTAGAAGTTGACGTGCTAAAGATAATTTTGTTTTCCTTTTCAAAACTTATATATGAACATAAAAATGCGTTAAAAATTGTTTGTAAGAATAGAGGTTGTGGGGGATATGATTACATGACAGATAGCTAACAATATCATGCAGCTGATAATCTTACGAACTGATTTTTTTCTTGAATGTAGACGTGCTTTTCCTTGCTTAAATGCTGCTAATCACTCTAGTCACGCCAAGTTGAAACGCTTACCGGAAAATGAGGAAATGTTTTTATCCCGCATTAAAGGTACATTTACACTATTTGCTGAGAGTTTTTGAAATTTTTTTAACGAGTGGGTATTTATGATAGTTACCGACTTATGCAATCAATAATTAAATTAATCATCAAAAGTTACCCACAAATATTTAATCACACATACCTTTCATTATTTTCAAAAAAGAGCTAAAGCCCATTATGATAATGTCTTCTTTAGTAGGACACATAAGATATTTAATACAACGACTCTTTGAAGAAATAAAGCAAAACGCTCCTCACACAAGCAAAATTCAGCCTGATTATAAAAACATGAATGATAAAATTGCCGAAGTTCATGCAAGTAAATGATGAGAGGATATAAAATTCCTACAAAGACAGTCCTTTAATTTAGCATAGAATTGTTTGTCTATTCGCAAAAAAAACGATGGATGCATTTCCTTACAGCTGACGGAGGGTTTTCTGACTGGAACAGCTGGTCATATGTCACCTGCAGTGTTACAAGTGGTAAAGGAACTATGGTTCGAGCCCGACACCAGTCCTGTACAAATCCTGAGCCTCGGTCCGCGGACAACCATGTTCCGGGAGTACAACGCAGTTCGAAACATGGTTCACTGTCAAAGTAACATATGTATTGAAAGTTGTTACATATATCGAAAATTCAAATGCAAAATCATGGCCTATCTTTCTAAGGATAAATTTGTTAGAAACTGTTGCTATCTTGACATGCCATTGTTGTAGACTGAGTCATGTTGGAGAAAGTTAACAAAGATCGATAAAGAGATCTATCAATAATAACACGCTGACACCGCGACTTTACAGCGATATAACCCAGCACATGTTATACGATGCTAATCTGATAAATATTAAGAAAATCCTGTCATTTTAGAGTATGTGAATGGTATCGATTATAAATTACTTTAATAATAAGCCCTTTTGATGTTCATTGGTAAGTCTATATTTCCTACTTTGCTGCTCTGTTATTATTGAATAATTGAAGCATTTACGGACATTAATGTTATTCTAATACTGCAAAAAATACAAAAGATAAATAAGTGCACAAGTAGTGACTGAATCTGAAAATTGAAGGAACTCGTAAGAATGTATAAAGATATATTTGGCTATTGTCATTGATTCCTTAAAAAAAACAACACGATTACCAATTGCATAAATAACAAGGCAAGCTTTAATTTCACCTGATGTTTCCCTAAACTATTTAACAACTGTCAATGACAGCTTCTATTATTTTCAAAGGAGCATAACTGATATCCAAACTGATAAAATTTACACAAAGGTATTTATTTAAAGTGGAATTACAGCTGAAGAGATGTGAAGTTCTTTTAATTTCTATTTGAGGCCAAAATTTCATTCCAAGCGTAGAAAAATGCGGCTATGAGACTAGATCGAAAGTTTATCCATTGTCACAAACCAAGGGTGACAATTCATTACCCTTACTTGATTGTTCACCTATAGCTACATGTGTTCAGATTTCCTCTTTCTTTATGAGAGAGCTTAATCAACAGCAACAATTTCCTACACATAAATAAATGGTCCAGATGAGAGACTGTTTGGAAGACGAACTTTGATTGGCTCATACAAACAGCATGAAAGGTCATGTTGGGTCAAAATACCGAGAATATTTTACTCCCGTTTGCAATAATCATTTAAGCTGGATTATGCATATTTATGAGAAACAAGAAATACTAGCACAGGCAGCCACGGGTGATAAAGAAGCGTAGCAGAATGTCGCCCGTGGATTGCGACTATGAAGCTTGTGTACTGTCAAGAGTAAATCAATTATTCAAGTCTTGTCTGAGCTATAGATTAATATTGAACTTCCCAGATGGTATACTATTAACATATACATCTTAGAATCTAGCTTGGAATCATTTAGAATATCGGGACCCACGATTTGATGACTGACTGAATGACTGACTCTCTCTCTCTCTCTCTCTCTCTCTCTCTCTCTCTCTCTCTCTCTCATCTACGATTTGATTGATCCAACTGTCAGTCAGATGGACGGATGATTGAGAACATTATTAACGACGTTCATATGATGTTTATTCCCAGGAACTTTTTCTGAATCAACCGGAATTTTAGGTGCAATAGGACGACAACTGCTGGGGACCTACATTTTAAATGGAAAGCTGAGTTACCTCCCATAGACTATTCATGCAATAATTCAAAGTTTCTTACCTGTAAGATAGCATTTTTTTTTTATTTACCTATAAATGGTCTATGGTTGATTTACGTTTGGTCAACATTAGCAATTGCTATTTATTACTTTATACTTAAAGAAATTTCCTAAGTCCTATTTAGATACCTGGTTACTTTTTGCATAAAAAAAGTCTTGAAAATGCACTGTTAAAATTGTCTACCATGCACTAACAGTACCCGTTTAATAACTGTTTACATAGATAGATAGATAGATAGATAGATAGATAGATAGATAGATAAATAGATAGGTAGTTAGGTAGGTAGATAGATAGATATTGTTGTTGTCTTTCTATAGGGTCGTGTTTAAATCCACCTTTAAGCACTTTATTAATAGTCAGGTAAATAAGAAATACTACTTGTCTCGGCAAATGAAGCTATTGTTACGCACTTTACATTTCGTTTCTGTCATTGTTTAGTCAATATTCCAAATTGTTGATGTGTATCAATATAACATGGGAACAGGTCTAAATGAAAAAGATATATGCTCTTAGTGATCTTATGGAATAATTTCAACTATTGTTGCATGTAGGTTCGTACAAAAATAACAAGAGAAAAGAGTGAAGCCAACAAGCTTTATATGTTTTAACAAAATAATTTATTTCCCTAGAAAACAATATAAGAATCGGAAATAGGACTTACGGTTTGTGAATATAATCCAAAATTTAATCCTAAGATTGAAAAATACAAGTCGTATCACTAAACAGTTCTAACAGAATCCGTGTTTAATCTCGATGAAATTCCAATATGGAGGCGATGACGTCAGATGAGGTTGTTGTACTAATGGCAACTCAAGAATAAATTTACATTGAATTTCTTTGTCCCAGAAAGTTTATAAAAAAGGACACTTGTTGAGTTTTCCAGAGAAAATTATTAAATTCCAAAAAATAGAAAAACTTCAGAACAAGCCGGCATTTACAATATAAAACACCTTGTACCTTCAAGGTGTTAAGAATACGACTAACTGAAAAGCTCTCAGAATGGGCATTAAACCCAGCTATAACATCATCCCATTCTCGCGTGATAGGTCACGTGGCCTCTTAGCACTTGAACAACGCAATACAAAAAATGAAATTTGTCACGTAACAAGAACATCCCTATTTAAGAACCAAATTCTCACACTGAAAATATATAAAAATAAAACATTCTTTATTCCGACTAACAATTAGGCCGAAATGACCTTGGCAATAGCCAATCGTTCTCGCGTGGTGTTTACAAACTCTATGTACCAGAGAGAGCTAAAAATAGTGTTAATGTAATAGCTTTTACGTTCTAAATAAACTGAATTTTCTGGAAAAAATATCGAATCCCGTGAAAATAATCATTACAATATAATGTAATGAAACAAAAATATAAAAAAAAAATTTTTAAACTAACACACAAGTAATTTAATTACATATTCGTAACACTTCCCCCATAAAGAAAAAGAAAGATTTATATAATAAAGCTTTGTGTTTCCCATATGTAAATTATACATGAGGTAAAATAAAATTACATAAAAAAATTCTTATGAATTATATAAAGTGTACATGAAATAATAGTTCTAACCGCGGGAAAGTGCATCTGCAATCAAATTGTCTTTTCCTTTGATGTGCATGATGTTGAGATTATATTCTTCCATAAACAAACTCCATCTTAGTAATCTTTGATTTTTATTTTTCATCTTGTCCATGAAAGTAAGGGGGTTGTGATCACTAAACACAACAACCGGTCAAGGAGCTGAGCTAATGTAAACCTCAAAATGCTATAATGCCAATATTAAAGCCAAACATTCCTTCTCGACAGTTGAGTAATTTCTTTGGTGCTTATTTAATTTCTTAGAGAAATAGCACACTGGGTGATCAACACCATTTCTGTCTTCTTGAATCAATACTGCTCCAACCCAACATCACTTGCATCAACAGATAATTTAAAAGACTGATTGAAATTTTGAGATGTGAGAACCACGTACTTTTGAGTATGGCTTTTAATTTATCAAAAGCCTCCTGACATTTTTCAGTCCAAAGAAACTTGTTTTTCTTACTTAATAAGTTTGTCAGAAGTTCAGCAATACTAGCAAAATTGGAACAAAACTTTCGATAGTATCCGCCCATACCCAAACATCGCATCAGTTGCTTTTTACTGACAGGCACAGAGAAATCAGAGATAGCCTTGACCTTAGCATCTATAGCTTTAACTTGACCATGTCCCACAATATGTCCTTGAAAAGTTACACAAGTACGGCAAAACTCACTTTAGATAAATTGATTGTCAAATTTGCATCAGTGAGTCTTTCAAAGAATTTTCGAATCGCGGCTAGATGTTCTTTCCAGGTGTCGTTGTAGATGATGACATTATCGATGTAAGCATCACAATTATCTAGACCGGAAGCAATCATATTCATCAAGCGTTGAAAAGTACTTGGCGAACCCTTCATCCCGAACGACATTACTTTATATTGATAGAGTCCATCTGGAGTCACAAACGTCGAAACTTCATTTGCTCTTTCCGTTAGGGGAATTTGCCAAAATCCTTTCAGAAGGTCAAATTTGTTGACGTACTTTGCATTTCCAATTTTATCCGTACAGTCATCAATCCTTGGTAATGGAAATGAATCTGTTTTTGTCACACTGTTCACCTTCCTATAATCAGTGCACATACGGAAAGTTTTATCCGGTTTCGGAACAAGTATGCATGGTGAACTCCAATCACTTTCACTGGGCTCCATGAAATCGTTCTCCAGCAAATACTGAATTTCCTTTTTCAAGTATTCCTCTTTGAGAGGGTTCATTCTGTATGGGTGTCGTTTCATAGGTTTTGAATCTACAATTTCAACATCATGAACAATTTTGTTTCTCCACGTATGAATCTCTGAAAACAAGTGCTCATATTCGAATAATAACTGTATAAGTTCATTCCTTTCTTGTTGTTGTAAATATAAAAGTTTCTGTTGCAGATTTTTCATAATTTGCGAAATCCGAAGATTTGTTGCTCCAAGATCAGTTGTGTCCGATTGAATTTCTTCACTTAAATCCTCAGTTTGTGGGACAGGTACGACTAAATTAATTGCATGATTTACTTGGCTATCTCTTTCAATATGCTAGTACTCCATTAATTTATTTAGATCAGTGTACTATTATAATTTAACTCATTCATTTTCTTCTTAACGTTGTAAGGGCCATAAAATTTAATTTGAAGAAAATTTTGAAGAATGAGCAAGAGAGAATGAACTCTTTTACAAAACTCAAAACTTCTCTCAATTAAAGTTCTGTGAAACCATAATTTCACTTTTGACTTGAATTTCTGAGCGCCAAATTCAAGCATTACTAGCTTGAAAATCCAGACATAAAATTTGACCCTTAATCAGATTGAACGGATTTGGGGAGGCCAAATTGAGTCAAAAATACTTTATTAAAGCTTTTACTATTATATTCATCAAAGGAATTGGTTCTGGGAATCTTGTTGACCCACACATAATGGTCAACAAATTGGTTGCCTGACTTGGTCTTAGGTAAGGGGCCAACACAATCTACCATAATTCTGCTAAATGGTTCGTCAAATGCAGGAATAGGCAGCAGATGAGCCTTAGGTATGTTCTGATTGAGTTTCCTACCATTTGACAAGTATGACAAAATCTACAAAATTTACAAATATCATTTTTAATTTTTGGCCAATAAAAGTGAGTCAAGATCTTGCGATAAGTTTTAGTTATCCCCAAATGACCAGCCAGAGGAGTTTCATGGGCCAAACTAAATATTTCCTGTCTGTAAGATTTTGGAACTACAATTTCATAGTTCACTGACCATTCGTCATTAGCAGGTACCTCGGGAGATCTCCATGTTCTCATAAGAATTCCATTTTTAATGAAATAACAGACAGGTACTTCAGTGGCTTCAGTTTCACTAATGGCCCTCTGAAACAAACAGGAGATCTCAGGATTTTTTTTCTGTCGACGACAAGTAATTGTCGTTTGCCACTCTGATTAGATAAAAGAGAATGAGTATTTAAAAGAGGATCACTGTGATCAATACTTTTTGACTGATCAAAATTAGGAGTGAAAGTGACCTCATCAAAAGCCTGACCAATACATGTGTCAGCTAAAGGAATATTTTCCTTATCGAAATCATTCTCAAGAGCTTTCTTTGCCATAGCTCTGGTAACTGCACAAGCTGGGTATAACTCATGGTATTCATTTTAAATAGGATCAACTTTCTGATCCAAAAGAAGGCTTGTCAGTCACAACTGGATTAACCACTACCTTGTCTCCAGCTAGGTCGTTGCCTAGCAACAAATGAATGCCCTCAACGGGGAAAGTAGACACTATACCGACTGTCACAGGTCCTGAAACTAAGTCTGATGATAAATTTACAGAATGGAGAGGAACATCAACAAAGCCGCACTCTACTCCGTGAATGAGAAAATTCATTAGAACAGGACTTCTCAGAAAAATGCAAAGTACCTGATAATAAAAGATTTTGAGAAGCTCCTGTATCCCTTAAAATTTTAATAGGTATAGGGTTGGCCAAATCATCCAAAAGTGAATTTTAAAACTAACACACAAGTAATTTAATTACATATTCGTATAACACTGTTTTTTCAAAACGTTCTATAATAATGTACATGTGTTGTCATAATTTAATTACTGCAGTTATGATCTTTGTGGTAATAACACGTTATTCACATCATGTTTTTGTCAATTTACTTACAATATTAACAACCCCATTACTTTTATAGTTACTTCATGTGGTAATGTCACACACACACAACCAAACCGTAACATAGTAGCATATATATGGCATGAAGTTAATTGATTGGCATACCAATTCATTTGGTTTTGTTTCTATATCATTGTTAATTTTTGCATGGAGGTTACGTGAAATCGAGCTAACATAATTTTGCTTTGAAGCAATATAAAAACAATCACTACCTCAAAGATGAAAGCAAACATTGAACCGTTCCTTTGTTTGAATCGTGCTGTAAAATGAACATATTTTGTCATTATCAGCGTATATGTTCTATAACACCAAGGGGATTTTGAATCGGTAAGTGAATGTGCAACGGTCAGTCAACTTTTCTAATCCTAATGGAGTACTAGAATTTGAATAACTTTTATACCATATCCAGTAAATAACACCCGCTTTGTCACAGCTATGGGAAATGCTAGACCATTACGATCCTGCATGCTGCAAACGATAAAAGCAAAATAGTTCCTATAAACATAAACTTTTAAATTAGATGGTGTTACTATTAAATATGACAAAAGGTAAAAACAACAGAAGCCATAAAAAGTCCTACTTATCTTTGATTGTTTGTGAAAAGGCTGGAACCATATAAAGAAATAAACTAAACTTTGCTAATCAGCGTGAAAGAAAGATCACATCGTCACAAAAAGCATCTACAATTGCGCTGAATTTACACATAGAAATTGATTGAATGTAAAAACAGTCTAATAAATATGATTGAGTGTTTTTACATAAACATTAAATAATTCATATATAATTATCTTCTCGCTTTTGCATCCATCTTTCTATCCTTCAACAATCTATCCGTCTATCTCTCCACCCATCAATGCATCCATAGCTCTAATGTTTCATTCTGCTTTATCGCTATCGTTTCTGCCAACGATGAAAATTTTAAGATGAACCCAGGACAAACAAGAACAACAATAACAATAATACCAAGAAACAGAATGACAATAATTGGATTTAATGCTGCACAGACAAGATAAGTATTGCATGTTCTGCAGGAAACTTATTATATTACATGCAATGCTCAGGTATTGTTGAACGAATAGCCTAAGGGATGTGACCCAGTGTACTAGGTATAATATAAGCCTCCGCAGTGGTCGTCACGTAACACCTAAATTTCCGGTTTATTCAAGTTTCCGAAGAATAAACTTAATGTGAAAGTGATTAATAGAATTCTCACCCATCCGCCCACCCGATTCCAAGTCAGATCAATAACAAATGTAGATGATCTTCTGAGACAGACAGACAGAGACACAGAGACAGAAAAAGTGGGGAAATATAGAGGTAGTCGTGTGCAACGAAATTCCAGATGCAGATTCCAAGTCAAAGTATGACATATACATTTTAACATTATAACATCTTGTAAAACCCAGATTAATTTATTGTTCGGGCAACACTGAATAATTGATTTCGCCCAGCGAATAGTCAAGTTTCATTGTCACAAGCCACGGGCGATAATCTGCTACACGTTTTTTATCATTCGTGCCTACCTGTTCTGGCATTTAAACGTTTGTCATGAATATACATAAACCTACTTAATCACTCGCTTCAGCGAAGCGAATAAACGTTTCTTTGCATTTAGACCCAACGTGACCTTTAGCAGCAGAGAGGGTGGACCCTACAACTTTTTCCGAGGGTCCGTTAGCAAAAATAAAGGTTCCTACGAAGGGCGAAAATAAGGTCAATAACGCTAAACCGAATCCGCTAACCGAATATATTTCGTTGTTGCGGTAAACAGTCCACAATAACGAAATCGACGGGGTTAGTTCGTTTATGTTACTCGTTTGTTGACGTATTTTTATCAAATTTTAGGCGTGTTTTGTTTGCGTCTCACACTCATTTTTTTTTGTCAGCTCACCCTCTCTGCAGCTGTAATTAAACCATTGCGTTATATCAATAATGATTGGTGAAGCTCACTCAGCTAGACTAGCTCGAGAGCGACTAGAAGCAATCAAGAAATATCTACCTGTCTGAGATTCTGTCAGACAAAAATTACAAGCGCGTCAAGATCTCAAAGAATGATTTGCAGAAGCCGCAGAAGAATTATTTAAACCAATTGCTGAACCAACAAGGAAAATTGTTTCAGCAACTAAGGCAACAGAAAAAGCTCTTGAAACACTGCATGCCGATATTGCTGGGCGTCTTCGACCACCTCAACCACCACCCATGCAACTTCCTCAACCACCACCTGAAATTCAACCACCACCTGAACCACCAAAAACCAAAATCAAAATTGTAGATAAATTTACGCCTGAGGGTATAGACGCTATCAAAGACCCAGACCAAATAATGAATATTGCCGCATATGGATATTATCAAAGAGAAAAATATGTAAAACCCAAATATGTTCATACTCTGAAATATAGCGACTGGTTTAGGGATATATTTCGCATCGCTACTAATACTCTGCAGATCAGGTCTGAGGAAAATATTAGTCAGTTTGAAATTTTTAACCAGACGGTGGATGAGTATATTAAATAAGAAAAGCAAGCAAGAGAACAAAGAAAAGAAGAAATGAAACAGAAACTTAAAAAAGTAAAAGCAGAAAGGAAATCAAGGAAGAAAAAAACAGTGGAAACAACAGGTGAGAAAGAAGAATTCTATGATGCCCCCGGTACCACTGAAAGCGGTCTTGGTGCAACGGGAAGTGGTCTTGTTACTTCATGTCCTAACAACGTCCTTGCCGACGTGGACAGATTAGAAATTCTGATTGGTAGAAAACGAGCCGGTAATAATTCTGCAGAAATTATTAATGAATCAGCTGCTATTTGTCAACGATTATTTACAGGCGGTATCATGGATATTAACGTGTATCGGTCCCTCATTAATGAAATCACCGATGATTATCACAGTGATTAAACAGTTAGATATAATTACTATAATAAGATGATCATACATGTTGCTCAACGTAGACCAACTATGGTCAGGGTGATAAATTCAAGATTACCTGTATACAGGACATTTTACGGAGATGGACTCGGTGATGTTGTTCAGGGTTTATTTCCGAGGATAGCCCCAAAAGCAATACCGATTGCAAAGCAATTAGGCATGAAAGCTATTGACGTTATTCGTGAAAAAGGTATTAGTGCTGCTGGTGATGCTGCCAGTAAAGCATTCTCTGCAATCAAGGATAGACTGGCACGATTAATACGACGAAAACCTCAGCCAGTAAAATTACCCAGCACTGAAATAATGCCTGCAAACATTAGTAAAATAATAAATCAGCCGCAACCAAAAATTAGCGTCAATGGTTGGTGAAAAAGAAAGAAATATAGCCGCTAGTCTGATAGCAGGAAGCGGTTTTCGTGTTAAACGATAGCAATATAATAAGGATGTTCAAACGCATATCTGATCCCGCATTCGACATGGACACACCAGTTCTCAAAGATGAATCGGTACGTGATTATCAATATTATTCTTATGACGCACGTGTACCTGACGAGCGTGGAAGAATTGAATTACAAGTTCAGGATACAAGCAGATATTTCTTAACTGCTGAGGCATTTATTGAAGTCGAAGGTAGACTTTTAAAAATAGATAATACGGTTTATGAAATTGGTGATCGAGTTGGTTTTGTCAATAATGGTATTATGGCGTTATTCAAAAGTGCCGCATATAACATTGATGGATGAGATATTGAGATCTGTCATAACGACATTGACGTTGCCACAACAATACTTGGTCTTGCAAGATACAGCGATGATTACTCAAGATCAGTTGGTCCATCAATGATGTTTGTCAAAGATGCAACTGATGAACCCGAGCACAGGAATGTAACATTAAATGCAGCTGGGGACACAGTTGTATCAATGAATGAAAACTTCCACTTGGGATTCATGTCACGTAGATTAATGCTGGGCGACGATGAAAGATTTTCATGTGCGATTCCACTGTCACACATCGTTGGATTTTGTAGAAATGTTAGAAAGGTTATTTTTGGAGCCAAGCATATAATTGTACTCGTACGAAAAAATACCGACGATGATGAAATATGGCACGCTGAAGGAGCTAATGCAGGTGCAACTGCGGCACTTCATGGTAAAGTAATACTGACAAAACTTTCATTGTGGATGCCAACAATGATACCGTCGTTAATCGAAGAACAAAGGTTACTTTCTTTCATGGACAGCGGCGGTAAGTCGACGCTATCATGGCTAACAATGACCACGGATTCTATCCAGAGTAACATTAATGGTTTATTTACATGGCAAATAGCATCACAGCAAGGTGTCTCTGCACCGCGACATATATTTGTTGCATTTCAAGATGTTACGCGAGTAAACTCGCAAATAAAAAGTATTATGATATTTGACAAACTCGGTGTTACTGAGGTTTCTTTGAGGATAAATGGACATCAAGAACCAGCCGAGGATATTTTGTTAAATTTTGAACAAAACAGTGTTGCACGTGCGTATCATCGTCTGATGACGTTTATGGGACGTGATCAAAATGTTTACTGGTTTACAAATATCACAGCGGGATTTTACAACGCTGTATCCGATCTGTTACTTTTCGCTGGAGCATTTGGATTTGTTTAGACAGTCTGTCGTTGATATACCACTTTCGAGCTCGTGTTACAAGAGGAGTTGCTAATTACAGAGCAATCGCAGTTATACTCAGCGATAAAACAATGTTACTTGAAGGTGTTGGTGGACGAATGAGAGTTATTGATGCTCCAGTAGAAAATATGTAAGTGTTAATTTAGAAGTCAGAAATATATCATAAATGTTATATCATCATGTTAGTGTCAGTCTGACTCCTAGTCAGATTTAAAGACTTCAGTCAGCATCAGCGAAGCGTTGTGGAACAAAAATATCATTAAAACAAGAACAAATGAGTGGTGCGAATAAATTATCCTTGACTGAACGTCAGTTTAAGAAATTCAACGAATCAAAACAATCCAACAAAGGAATGCGAGTAAATCTTTCTGCGGGTGCTATCAGCGACATCGTTAAGACTGGTGGGATATTTCCACTTCTTGCAGCTATCCCAGCATTAATAGCCGCTGCCGCTCCAGCTGTTCCAAAAGCTGCTGCGTTAGGTGCAGTTGGGACAGCTGCTGGAATGGCTCTGAAGAAAGCAACAGGAAAAGGAATCAAAGAAAAAGGAAAGGGACTGAGACTTCCACGGTCTCGATACGGACGCGGATTAAGACTTCCAGGGACTCGCTGATTTTCCCGATGTCTGTCTTTGATTTATTCGATGCTGCTAAGCAACTAAATATAAAGAATTTTAGAGGTGTTTTTATGCGTGATCAATTACCGAAAAATCCAAATCTGAAAGAAACAGGTATTATTAATCTCGATAAAAGCTCTGGTCGTGGCACTCACTGGGTTGCATATGCAATTGATCCACGTGGAATTATTTATTTTGATTCGTATGGGTTGGCGCCACCAAAAGAATTTTTAAAATATATCGACAGACTTCAAAATATTCCAGTCTGGTATTCAACGCTACCAACACAAAAAATAACCGACCCGCCGATATGTGGCCGTGAAGCACTAGCAGTACTTGATGCTGTATCAAGATCAACGAAACCACCTCATAAAACTGTACACGAATATACATTAAATAATCGCTAATCATATAATGATATAATCTTTGGCGTCATCAACATGAGCAACAATAAAATTATTCATGTAGGAGAACCGACGGATAATCTCGACGCGGCAACGAAGAAATACGTCGATGATAAGGAAATTCCAGTAACAACTTCGTTGTCGACGATCAACGATGGCATTAACACATTTAGAACTGAATTTTTTAAGCATGTACAACTGTTTATGAATTTTCGCAGAAACGTAAACAGAACCACTAATGAATTTTTTGGAAGTCCACCAACCGTTGATGTTAAACTCGCCGACGTTAACATGAAACTCAATGATATTGTCAGTGGAATTCC
This sequence comes from Megalonaias nervosa, assembly GCA_016617855.1. Lineage (NCBI taxonomy): Eukaryota > Metazoa > Mollusca > Bivalvia > Unionida > Unionidae > Megalonaias > Megalonaias nervosa. The sequence goes on along the minus strand of JAECUM010028896.1, from coordinate 1,326 downwards.
TAATATCGTCAATAAAACCAATCTGATTAAAATTCCACACAAACAAATTAGCAATATCGTGTACACAGTATCATCAGGATCATCAACATGGACACCAAGCGATAACATTATCAAACATACCGCAGAAGTAACTGGCGTGTATAGGCTGTCCGTATTTAGTTCTGCAAAATTCAGGATATTTACTACATTTCCATGGCGCTATTCAACCGATGCTTTTTCTCGAACTGTATCTATTATATTAAATAAAGATGCCGAAGAAGAATTTATACTGGAACCATCTGATAAAAAAATAACCACAGCGTCTTACTGGTGGCGCACAGAATTCGTAGCTGAAACACCTCAATTAATTGCTTAGTATAATATAATGATAGACGTTCAGCGATACAGGTACGATCAAGTAACAACATGGCAGAATAAACTAAACACCATCATCGATGATTATACAGCAAAAATAAAGAAATATCGTAGACGTGCGGTTGTCGTTGATATCATCGTTTATTCGGTTTCCGCGATTGTTGCTGGAACCGGCGTAGTATTATCAACGTTGACGATGACAGGGCCGATCGTTGTAACAATCATTGTTTCATCGTCAACCACGATCGCTGGAATATTTAATATTTTCGCGAAAAAGATAAATACGTGTACAAATGAAACATTGAACCAGTACACGATGAAATTACATACTGCAACGACCGCATACTCTAAATTATCATTGATGATTTCTTCGTCGCTTAATGATGGAATAATATCTGACGAAGTATTCAGTATTATAATAAAGATCGGCAATGAAGTATTTGATGAAAAATTCCTGAACAGGATTTAAAACAATAATAGTATAATAATGACATCACAGGAATTATTACAACAGATCGTCACTAATACTGCTCCGGTAAGAACCACAATGATATCAGCGAGTTCAACTAATCCTGAATTCAGTATTAATTTTCCAACTGCAATTCCAGCTTTGTTTAATAAATATTTCTGAACAAAAAAAATAAATATTCTGAATAAATATTTATAAAAAATAAAATATTTTCGAAAATCTGATCAAAATCACAACGTTGTTGGGTAACTTACCCATCAACGCTAGAAAATCTGACCAGCATCACAACGTTGTTGGGTAACTTACCCATCAAATTTAGAAAATCTGACCAGCATCACAACGTTGTTGGGTAACTTACCCATCAAATTTAGAAAATCTGACCAGCATCACAACGTTGTTGGGTAACTTACCCATCAACGCTAGAAAATCTGACCAGCATCACAACGTTGTTGGGTAACTTACCCATCAAATTTAGAAAATCTGACCAGCATCACAACGTTGTT
>JAECUM010028895.1:0-40725 GCA_016617855.1 Megalonaias nervosa | reverse complement strand
ATGACGAACGAGAGAGAGAGAGAGAGAGAGAGAGAGAGAGAGAGAGAGAGAGAGAGAGAGAGAGAGAGAGAGAGAGAGAGAGAGAGAGAGAGAGAGCACAAGTACGATAAAGAGAAGTGACCATGAAAGTACCTGAACTTCTGGGCAAATGAATACAAATGGCTATAACATGACCCAGGAAAGGCTATGATGCTGTGCACTCTAGGCATTGAGTATTTGGGGAAATATGAAAGTGCAAAGGTTACTTCATTTGTGATGGGTTTAAAAACGTTCATATATCATGCCTGGAACCACGCAATACAAGCACCCTAAACACAATGACCAAGGAATACATGACATCAAAATTCCGCATAATAAGAGCTAAATGTGTTACAATCCTGAACTTTCAACTTTTTGTGAGTTTTGTTCGTGAAAACCAGATGTCATTGTTTTGAGTTGATGATAATGAATAATAAATGTTGATTCAGAAACTGAACTGGCTTGTTTGATTTTATCAGGATCAGTGAAATAGAAGCAGGACAGTAAAATTTTTACTATGGTAATTTTGTGGGTTAGTGAAAAGATCCTAATTTCAAGCCCCGCTATATTCACTGATGTGAAATATAGACTCAACTAATGAACAAAAAATACAGGGACCAAAATGAGGCTAGAATTTTACGTAAAAGTCACTTCTAGCTCAAAGGGCTCAGAGGGATAAGTTTTAACCCAAAAGGAGACTTGGTCTGAGTATAGCAAATAACTTCTTTTATACACTTACAGTTCAAATGTGTTTGTGTGTGTGTGTGTGTGTTTTGATGGCTGGCTAGATAAATGAATACAAATGAATGTGCAATGTGCCGAGTTTCACTTTTTAACTCTCTATTACATCAGTGTTTTATTTGCATCATTCATTTAATAAACTTTCAATAAGTCTCCATATATATGGTTATGTAAATTCAGATCCAGTAGGCACAATAACATTATAATATTTTACTGATCTATCAATCACATTTTTATTTTTGAGATATCTCTTGAACTGAAGCAAAAAAAAAATGTTTAAATTAATTTATGTAAAGCCGGCCATAGAAAGAATATCTGGAGAAGTTGACAATAAAATACATGTACCTAACAAACTTGACAGTGACACCTTGAGAGCGTAAAGAACACTATGTTATTTAAGAACAATTTTCTCAGTAGTTATTGTATTAAAAATGCATGAAATTCAATTTACCAATTTTAATATCAAATCTGACAATATCAAGAAATTATGCTTCAAAAATCCATGATGACTATCATTTTAAAATGGAGACATTTATATTTCAATTGTTTACAATTGACAAGCTATCTGTTTTATTGTAAGCACCTTTACAAAATCTTATTTAAGTTAATTAATTACTTCAACTGTAAGCAACTATCTCACCAAACAAAGCCAGACATTTTTTTTGTGTCAACTACAAAGATCTCTGAAACCTGAAGTGAAATTAGTCATGCAAATTAACATTGCAAGTAGATGCAGAATTGCTCATTTTATTGTTCCAAGATGACAAAATATGGAGTGACTTTATCTTAATTACGGGCAATGTAACCACAAAACTGGTTTGTTCAAAGCATAGCTTTGCTCCACATTGCCTGATCACATGATCCTTTCAGTATAGACCAATATCTATCACCTGATAACTCACTGACAGTGAACAATTAAGGTCTACCTTCTTAACTGGAAATCTTTATTAGAACAAACAAAACAGACTATGCTCAGCCTGGACATAATGTGACAGCAGAGCTAAGTTTGTTAGTTTTAAATAGCAAACATCCACTGGTATTGGCAAATGAAACAAAAGCAATGGAAATTTATGCAAGCAGTAACATTGGTCAAGTGCTGACTGCCAAATTTTACTGACCTGAAATAGCATGAACATTATGACATTATCGTGACAATATTTTGCTTTAAAACTTTCAACTGACGATAGCATGACTAACCTCCCGATCCCTGTGACTTCTCAGACACAAATGTGGCATCTTGTGGCAGATTATCAATACTCAGGAAAGGGTCAGTCTGTAATCATAGATGATGAGAAGTTCTTCATGAATATTGGTCATTAAACAGGGTGACATTCAACATTAAAAACCCATCATCAATCAGTTTCAGCATTCCTCACCTCATATTCTCAAAACCCCAAAAATGTTATATGATATTATGTATCATACATACCAAATTATAAGACAAAACCACCCAAACCCATATCTGCCATCATATAAAGCAAAAGCATATCAGGATCCATGCAATTTGTTAGGAATAATCTGCAGAACAAACAACACAGAACCTGCTCTGCTGGCATATCAGGGTCTATATTGTTTGCAGTTGGACTCTACTTATAAGCAAGGATCCAAGTTAAGCAATTTGCTTACATAAATATACCCTAGCTTCTCTCACACCCCACCTCTACTCAGTGATGGAAATGAGTCCAAGTCCAAAAAAGGGGCATAACTCTTGTAAAAATTTATGCAAAGTTTTTACAGCAAGCCACTAAAACCTGCAAGAGTACTGGTAGTTGTATTCACAAATTTCTGACAAACAAAGTACCCACTGCATGTCAACAGGGGCAATAATTCCTACATAACTCAAGGAAGCACAAAGATTTGTCAATAAGCATATCTTTAAGTGATGACCATAATATGAGCAAATTTCATAGCAATCTATCAAAAACTGTTGGACCAGTTGCACAAACATGATTATATAACACACAGCATTAGGCTAGAAGACAACGATGGCATTAACTTTTCTAAATGCATAGGCAAGCAAAGTGTTTTGTTGATATGCACATTTTCAGGTGATGACCACAATCTGACATCTGCCTATGTTCAAAGCAATCCATCAGAACTGTGGGACTAGTTGCACAGGCAAGATCGTGTTATACAATGCATTATGTTACAAGACATAATCTTTTATGGCAATCTATCAAAACGATCGGACCAGTTGCATAGACGAGATTGTGTCATATACAATAGTATACTACAGGACAAAAAAGGCATTAACTTTAATAAAAATTGTGGGGACAAAGTGATTTGTTGATATGTGTCTCTTCAGGTGATGACCATAATATTTACCAACTAACTTACAAAGCAATCTGTAAAAAACTGAGATAAGTTGTGCAAGCAAGATTGTGTCATACACTGCATTAAGCAACACAACATAAAAGCCATTAACTCTAATAAAACTTGCAGGATCAAAGCAATTTATCAATATGCACATCTTCTGGTAATGACCATAATATTTACCAACTTCCAAGGCAACCCATCAAAAAGTGTGGGTCTAGTTGTACTAACCAGATTGTCATACACTGCATTAAGCTAAAAGGCAAAAGGGTAACAACTCTAATAAATTTTGCAAGTGCAAAGTAATACTGCCATAATATTTACCAACTTTCATTTCAATCAGTCAAATACTTTGAGACCAGCTGTGCTAACAAGACCATCAGGCTACAAGACAAAAGGGCAATAACTCTAACAAAACATTTGTGATCACAGTGATACGTCAACATGCACATTTTCTGGCGATGCCCATAAGAATAATCAACATTTACAGAACTCCATCAAAATCTGGAGAATGAACTGTGACTCTGAGTTTGAGCTTCAGCGTCAAGCTCAAGAAGTTTTGCAAATACCCAGCCCCAGTTTCACTGAAAGAAAAAGTTTTCCTCAAATGGTGAATTTACATTATCTTGATTATGCTATTTCTTAAAACATGGGGATTTTTGTTAGATTTAAATACACTAAAAAGTATAAAGAATAAAACTCTTTACTTTTTAAAACTACAATCTGGGAGTCATTTTAGTCTTGAAAAATGAGTTGAGGCAATCCTCAATTTTTTCTTTATGGATAAAACTTGACCTTTTATCTTTTTCTCTTGTCAAATTTACTTTTCTCAAAATTATGACCTCTCTCTACCCTGATCATGAATTATCCAGAGCAAGGAAGCAACCTCTTCAGTTGTCTCACTACCATGTTTTGCCACTCCTACAAATTCAAATTAGTATTATTTCCAGAAATGATGCAACTAACCTTTACAGAAATAAAGTGGTTTTAAATGCATGTCTTATCATCTCTATAATGAAATCCATTTTCTGGGTATCACACATTCTTAGTGGAACATGGGTAAAAGAATGAAAGCAAGTGGTATCTATAACAGTTAATGTATATGCAATAATACCTGTCTAATCTGGAAACTAATTATTCCAAATTATTCTCTACTAGCACCACACCATGTAGCCACCTATCTGCTATATCATAACTAATTTGGTTCTCATTTCACTCTTCACTCCTCTCCCTGCCCCCAACAAAATCTATTGCAGAAGTAAATATCTGGGGTGGGGATTTCATCCTAAATTTGAAATTTTCTAAAACTAGGGGGAATTTAATAAGAACAAAGAACATGAAAAAACTGTATCCAATTTTTGCACATTCTGTTGCTTTTTAACACAGTATTTCATAATTAAGTACAAATTCTACAATCATGAACCCTAGAATAGACCCTGCCACAAGGGTAAACAAAATTTTCAAATCTCAATGTCGCACACTGGACACTCCATCTGAAAAAACCTGTTTTCCTGAATATCATCTTAATGGAAATTCCAATTGTTTTTAAAGTAATTACTTATTTATACAAAATTAACCATTGTGTTTCTTGCAAATTATGTGTGGTCGCGGGTTTGAACCCCAGCCGAGTCATACCAAAGACTAAAAATTGGTACTAACAGCTGCCTCGCTTCATGCTCAGCATTAAGAGGTTAGTGTTAGGGCTGGTCGGCCTGGTGTCAGGATAATGTGACTGGGTGGGGCATCATGCCACATGTCTGCGGCATGATGCCCCAGTGCTAGACATCACTATAAACTGTCACACTGCAGACATCGTAGTGATATGACTGAAAAATTCTTAAAGCTACATTAAAAATCTAAATCACACACACACACTCACACGCAAATTATGTGAGAATGGGTGCCAAAGTTTCATTCTTCTTCTTATGTAAACTTAAAGATAGCCCATTGCGTTGAGTTTGCTTGCACACCTACTAATTTAACTTTAATACAGAAAGCTGGTTGTCAGGGTAGGATTTGACTTTGAGTCATTTGGTTGACCACTTTTGACGTTTTTACCTATGACCAACATTCTATCTGATACATGTACTGATGAACAATTTATGATACCGTATATATCTACATACAAGTCAAAACAAGCTTTTGAACAACAGCAAATCTTCACTGATGGTGCATTGCTGTAATAGAAATATGGATTTGAAATTCTTATATTACATTTTCCATAATTATGTGAGAATATTCAATACAAAAAAGGCCTGAAACAATTCCCTTAAGCGACTGATAATATATTTAATTCAAGCATCCTTGATTCCTTCTCGAGACAAATCTACACATTCTATCAGAGACACAAGATACAGCTGTTTGTCATAGTTCAAATGCAGTAAAAATGAATCTTATTCAACATTCATCAGGGAAAAACATAAATGTACAAACTATGCTAGAATTTTGTCTCATTCACAGTAAAGAAACACACTTTAAAACAGTTCTGTTTTATTTTAGCATGTACTCACTGAAACTGACTGGATGATTCTATACTGAAATGAGGCTGGGGTTTAAAATCTGCCTCTAAAACCCCTTATCCCTGATGGGAATTAAATCCTTCCAGTTAAAAAAAAACAAATACTTCATCCAAAATGTTATTCTGGATAAATTTGACTTTAATTACTATCAATAGGTCTGAAACCACTACCAGGCCCCCAACCTGCATTGCCCAAGTCCCAGCTGCATAAAGACTATAAACTGTTTTTCTTAAATGTCCTTTAATCTGCCTACTAATATAAAATTAAACAATGATTAAGTTATTTTGTCAGCTTCTTATAACACATTACCCAACTTGAGAAACTGAACAAATTCCATCAACATGGTCTGTCACAAGTTGAACTGGATGATATGAACACGTTTAAAGTTTCTTTAACTTCTGGGATATAAGAAAACAAATTATTACAAAAAAGAGCATTATTCTTAATCTTGTGAATTGGATTAATCAAAATTTACATATTTTTTGATGGATTGCCTCAAAGGACTGTGTTAGTATCCTTACTTAAGTATATGTATATATTTTACATATGACCATTGCTACACACCAAACAAAATCAATACAGTCTCCTGGTCTTTATCCATATTAATTAGAATATTTAGTAGGAAAATAAAATAGACAAACTGACAACATTTCTACATTTCAAAATAGTTTGGGGAATCTTGCAAGCATATGAAGCAGTTTTATAGGGACTCTGGTAGTGCAGGGTTCAGAGGCCCCCTAGTGGGTTTCTGACACTTTGCTGGTAATCAATATCAGATTTCTCCAAAACTACATGGAATTTCAGATTTATTTGTTTAAAGTCATAAGAATCTACTAGCCATAAGATGCAATGTTCAAAATGGATGATATTGGTAAGAATGCTTCATTAATTTCTGTAAAAGGGAATATGGTTTGGGAGTGGGTTTTAGACACAGACCATACTGAATGACTGCAATTGGGATTATTAATTCACTTTTGACAAAAATTATATCACAGCAATCAAACATGATGGATGGCAAAATACATGAGAACTGTGGAATGTTATGGGGAATGGATGCAAAAAATGGATAATTTGTATAAAATTATGTACATCAAGTAATATTAAATTTGAAAGTTTGAGAATTTACAGATCTGGTTGGTTTAAATTAAAGCATGCAAATATCTACTTGTTCGGCACAAATGCTGTCCTGGGGCTTCAGCTCTTTTCAAGTTTCACCCCCAATGTTTGAGCCCTAAAATTCAACCTACATTCCACTTTGTATATTATTTTAACTGGTGTTAACTATTAATATCATTATTAAAATATTTCTGCCTCCTTCATACATTTGAAATGGACCAGAAGAATAATATCAATAATCACAGTTCACATAATAGACTGTCTATAGGCAAATGCCAAATTGGACTTTCACAACCATTTCTATTTTAGTACATAAATAATATTCATTATGATAAACCCATTTTCATTTGTTTGTATATCTCATTATGTTTTCTTTAAACCATAAATCTTTCTGCTTTTTTTACTCTGATTATTGTTAGGATTGAAAAAATACAACTCCAAATACATACATTCATGTAAACATTATTGTGCCTAACTGACCTCCCTTGATGTCTAGCGATTTATCTAAACAATAGTTTTAACAATTTTTGAATAAGCATACCATAGAATCCAACAAAATCTAAATATGATTCATTACAAGATTAAGGATCATAGGAAAAAAGCATTAAAATATATGTGTAAATTATAATGTTAGCCTCGCAAATAAAATCAATTTCTCATGTTGGTGACATATATTTTAGACTTCAGAAAGACAATTAAGCTGTCATATGACTTGCATCCATGTTTGTGGATATAATTTAGCATAGGAAACAAGAACCATTTATAAACAGAATACATCTTGAAACAAAAATCTATACTGGCTGAGGACCAGTGCTCACCGCATACCAGTTGTTGTCATAGCATTAATATCTTGCTAATGGATGCAAATTTTCACTTACTATGCATACTTTAAAAGTATCCCTTGAAATGATCTTTTAAAGTTTGCATAACAAGTAAAAGTCTGAGTCCATTTTGCAAGATATTATCACCATGGTGACAACTAATACTCAACCAATAGGGCAGAATATACTGAACTTGAAAAAGGACTAAACTGCATGGAAGCAAACTTAAAAAGTTGCCTCTGGCAACTTTATTCTGTATTCATGTAATGAGCAAACTGACTTGTCATGGATCTATACTGAGTAGGCCTAGAGCGTGACAGACCGAAGAATCAAATCACGAGAAAGCTGCTGTTGTTACACTTTTGTAGTAGCTGACAGCTAATATAAAAAAAATTGAATAAAATAAAACAGTTATTCTCAGATAAATTGTAAACACATTGGTCCACCTCGTGTTCTTTTTTCGGTCTACTTCTGGACTTAACAATACGACTGGCATTCGACACGTCCGTTCTCTTAGAAGACTGTGATTCTCGAGACATTCTACCACTGGATTGCCTCTGACCTCCGCTTTTCTTTCTCAGATTGTCCCTAGGATAATTCTCTGGCAGATCTTCCTCTTTCTGTAAATCTGGGTCTAACACAAAAACACTTGCGTCTTTCCCAGGATCCTCACGCGACACTTGGTTTGGTGCCAACATGAAGTTGACAGTATCTTTACCGCTTCCAGAGCGACCTGAAGCATTAACCTGGCTTTTGTTGGAACGTGCACTCATTGCAACGGTATATTTCACCTTCTAATGATTATAAACATCGATAAAATTAAAAATTTATATCACTTTTTTCTTCCTTCTTTTACATTTTTATGACATATGTTTGGATAGATGTGATAAATATCTTATCAATGAGCCGCTATCTAGCAACAGTCGTCCATATTGTTTACAACCTAATTGCAGTCGGTGCTTGATAAATACGCGTTTTAAAAAGGTCCATAAACTTTATGTGTTGTCTCAAAACTGTGTGTAAAACAAATATTAATTCCCACCCTGTTTTATGTTTAGATACATATGGTTTATGTACCTGAGTCATGAAAAACTTTATTAAATAAGTTTTGAAAGAAATTGTGGAAAAGAATATTCATCCGCCACCTATCTGAGGGAAGCAACTCTACCTATAGCGATGGGAGGTAACCTATCAATTGTATATGTTCCTGTTTCAATGAGTTGTCTCTCTTATACATATTCACTGTAGAGCTGCAGCCTATTTTATAGTGCCAATTTAAGTGTTAAAACAAGTGCAGCTAAACAACATTTAGAGAAAAGGTAAAAAAAAAAAAAAAAAAAAATGCTTACTGATACTCGAGCACCCAATCAATATCAATCATAGTGACATTATCATCAACGACCTTGTAAAGATCTCAGCCTCAGAATACATCACTTATGCATCTTTCTAGACAAGATACATTGTTTCTCCAAAATTAAAGCAACATATAACCTCTGGAGACAGTTTGAAAAACAGCACTTTCCAAGGTCAATCCTTCTTTGGAACTCTTTTCTTTACCAGCTGCAGTGGCTGAAACTCTTTGACTATCTATCGTTCAAAAGGGAACTCTTCGCCGTTAAGTTTTAAGAAAAACTTAGTGACCATTTAATTTATTGGGGTGGGGAGGGTGGTAACAAGCTTCATGGCTCACAAATTGCTTGAAACCAAAATATTCTCGCTCTGGTTTATAGCCAGATTAAACTATTATATCCCTTATATTAGTTGAAAAAAAAATCTTGGCTCAGAAGAAATCTCTTGGCTGCCCACACCGCAACCAAATATTTAAATTCAGTCCAGCGGACCAAATGTAAAATTTTAACGATGTCATGAGCCACACTGGTTGGGTTGAAATTCAGGGGATATTCTGGACTGAGAACATGAATCTCTCTCTCTCTCTCTCTCTCTCTCTCTCTCTCTCTCTCTCTCTCATTTCACCATGTTTCACTAATCACAGATTTACTCAATTACTATTCGTCGCTGCCAACATTAAGCAAACGAAACATACATAGTACTATCACTGTATCAGATGTAATTGCGTTTACCACTTTTGTACAGTTTTAGTAATCACTCTCAAGTTAATAAATTATTTATTAACATTCAATGTGATCTGTTATTTTGTGTTATGTAAAGAAAAAAGAATGTTAAAGCTGATACTCAGAAACCCGAATAAGAACAATTTTCTTCTTTTTCGTTTATTTCCCTCTAAAGCAAAGAAGAGAGATAAAACAGACAAAACAAACTGATCGAAGAAAAAACCTTAGCCATATCAAAGTGTGACCAACAGGTTTCACGGTCTTAGTGTACGGTACTGCTGCACCAAATTTATAATGTGCAGACAATTAAACAGCATTAATTTCCAGCTAATATTTTGAAATTAAACCCTAGTTCGCTTAATTTTAAGGTGATTTCAGTCATCAGGACACGGAAATAAAAAAACAATCGTACATAAATTTATATCGATGTCAGACAGAGGATCGAGGCAGCCTGGCAAAAATGAAAGGTGTAGTCTGTGATCGCCATATGCCAGTCAGAGTTAAAGGTAAAATATATAAAACAATGATAAAACCAGCACTGATATATAGGGCAGAAGCATGACCACTAAGGAGGAAAGAGGAAGAGCTCCTAGATAGACAGGAAATGAGAATGCTACGTTGGATACTTGGGATCTCACTTAAAGAGAGGAAAAGATACGAAGACATCTTATGAATAGTTGGAGTAACTTGTATCACAGAAAAGGTTCGGGAATCCAGACTACAGTGGTATGGGCACATGGAAAGGAGAGAAGAAAACAGCTGCATCACAGGAATCGTGAAGGCAGAAGTGTATGGAAAACGGAGCCGGGGACTGCTGAAGAAAAGATGGATGAATGTGGTACAGCACGATGTAAAGAAACTCAGACTCCCTGCACAAGATACTGGTGACAGAGCTGAATGGAGGAGAACCCATGTGGCGGACCCCTCTTTAGAGAGGGAGTAACAGCCAGAAAGAGAGGTGGGCAAAGCTTTATTAGGCGTTGTTTAGCTGGAATGGACACGGAAATAAAAAATAAACCCTAATTCAAGTTTTTTTATCCGGCAAGGACGCACACACACACACACACACACACACACACACACACACACACACACACACACACACAGCCTTTTAAGATTTTTTCGGCCGGCAAGGACAGGGAAATAATGAGCCTAGTACAAATCCATTTGAGCGCATTTTCAGCCGTCAACAACATACAAAAAAAAAAAAAAAAAAAAAACCTGGTAATAAGACGTGATATACATCAATTCACACTAGCATGAGGAAAGGAACCAAATGACATAAAATAGTCATTACGAGAAAGTTTATGACTGGAAGGCAAGGGTCTGCAAACATAACCTACGTTATAGCCTGTAAACGTTGTAACCTTTTTGCCAGTATCAAACGAGAAGGAAATGTAGTCAGTGGCGTCACTAGGGAGTGCGGCTGGTGCGGACCTCACCGGGTGACACCATCAGAGGAGGTGAAACCAAAATGACTGACTATAAAATTTTTGAATTTTTGTGCAGGAAGGAGGTCCATGGGGGTGACACCATGAGTTACCGCACTAGGTGACACCAACCCTAGTGACGCCACTGAATGTAGTGCAGAATGAAATAGTCGTCTTCGTTACATAATGAAACATTTCAACTATCCTCAGAATCAATTAGGGAGTTGCGAAAATATAAACAAACGACAGGCTTTATCCAGAGCTTAACGCACATATTTTGTGTATGTGGTCTTGTGTGTGTCCGAGCGCGAGTGTGATATAATACATATCTTTACTTATTAACTAGACAGATTGAGTATAAAATTAATGCGTCGTTAGATGAAGGAAATATCAGCTAATAAAAATCTTTAACCATAGATTTAACGCAACCTACTTTCTCAACCTTGAGCTCACGCTCAAAGGGTTGAAGATACATGTCGTGTGTGTGATTTGGATTTTCAAAGTCGCTTTATCAATTTTTCAGTCATATCGCTACGACGTCTGCAGTGTGGCAATTTATAATGATGTCTAGCACTGCGGCATCATGTCGCAAACATGTTATGTCCCGCCCAGTCACATTATCCTGATACCATGCCGACCAGTCCTAACATTAACCTCTTAATGCTGAGCGCCAAGCGAGACAGCTGCTAGTATCATTTTTATGAGTTTTTGGGATGACTCGGCCGGGGCTCAAACCGGCGACCTCCCGCATCTGAGGCGGACGCTCTAACCACTTAAGCCACTGGAGCGATTGATACATGTCATCGAATGAATTGTGGTTGCATTGACTGTATTTACCAAGGCTGAACAGAATCCATCCAGTTTTAAAATATGTTTTTAAGAAAAATAAAGCTGTAGCCAAAACCTTTGCAAAACTTTTCGGGGCACCGAGTGGCCGAGTGGTCTAAAGTGCTCACCGTTCCGAATCACTGCCATCTCACTTCTGTCTGCGTGGGTTCGAGTCTCAAGCTCGGGTAACGTGGGTAAGTGAGAAAGCTTGCCAGTAGCTTCTCTTCCCAGGATTTTCCATAGTTCTTCTTCCACCAGTTATACTAGCCGCCATGTATAGCCTATCTTATGCTGAAAATGGCGTTAAACCCTACAAGAACAACAACAACAAAACTTTTCACACTGCAACCGCAACAGAAAAATTGATTAGTTTGTCTGGCTATTCCATTTTCGTTAGGTCGAAAAAAATTAGTAAAAGACATTCATCATTTTATCAAGCATGTTATCATGTACGAAATGAAACGAAATTAATGTGTACGTCATATCCAAAAGCACGTGGTGAAGAATACAAAGATCACCGATAGAATTCGAATCTTTAGAAAAGCAAAAAATATTGCTAATAATTATTCTTAGTATGCAAGCACTGTAATATAAAGGGTATACAGTAAAAACAACTTAAGGCGAACTATGAAGCTAAGGCAATGAATGAATCACTCATAAAAAGTAATCCACTGCGACTGTGGTTAGTTACGATTGTTTGTGAATGATGCGAGGATTAGACCTTAATATTAATTACCTTACGTGATGACTTAATCTGATAAAATGAGAAAATAGTTATGGCTACCATTGCTAAAACCTGTTTCTTACCAGAATGTCATAGTTACTGTGTAGGTGAAGTAATTTTTAATCTGGCCCCCATTTCGTCCTTTCTTCGTTTTCTGTGTGCCTTTACCTCCTCAAATTTTATCCACGATTCAGTAAGGCAATCTGGACTTAAAGGAAATCGATAAGAAAATAGTTTAAGCCAGCACAAAAAATTGAGAGACCTACTTTTTATTGCTTTTTACTAATAATTCATCTCGCAGCTTGCAATATTATCAATTGTCAGTTAAAATGCGATGAAAAAAAGGCAGTAGATACAGGAATTCTAAAGAAGTATTAAGTTTAACACTGTAGTATCACTTATGAAAAAAGACTGCACTTCATTATCCTCTGGGATAGATGTACCTGTGGCGAATTATCCGTATATTGCAATAAAAAGTCGTACATGAGGTCATCGCATATAAGGAATACTATGGTTAATATAATGTTGCTTGCAAATTCATTGATGATAGTAAATATTGATTGTTATGCGCTTCTTTTTCCTTTCAGTGTAAGTATATATAAAAATTGCATGTATATAGTCTCTGTCAGTATAGTGGCTCTTGATATGTTTACCTTCTATAGAGGCCCTTAAATATGATTTGAGAGTGACAAATATTTTATCTTCTCCATTACACTTAATCTGTTATTATTATTATTATTATTATTATTATTATTATTATTATTATTATTATTATTATTATTGTTATTATTATTATTATTATTAACAGCAGCAGCAGTAGTAGTAGTAGTAACAGTAACAACAGTAATAGTAGCAACCGTAATAGTAGTAGCAGTGTTGCTGAAACACATATCCTAGAAGTAATACACTCGTTCTTCCTTCCTTCCTCTATTTCTTCTTTCCTTCGGACCCGGGTGGTAGTGTGGTATAGGGCGCTCGCCTGTACAGCTCACTGACATCTCACGTGTCTGCGTGGGTTCCAGTCTCGGCTCAGCCGACAACACCGCACAAAAATTCACCTACATCCAAATATCACTCCATATGTATATATATCCATCCATTCATGCCTACATATTTAGCAGCCTACCTACCAATCTACCTAACTAACAAATCAAGGATGTACGTTATTAGTCAGACAGATTCGTACAAATAGACAGGGAACCAAACAATGTTATGGGACAGACGAGCAAAATAAGTTTATAAAAAAAAAATAAGAGAATTTAAAGATATTGAGTGCAACTTTTCCAAAACGATTTACTGACTCTCCGTTCTGATGAATTATTCCAATAAACGGAATAAGTGTAATTTTCTTTAGTTTTAATTATAACGAACATGCAGTATGTACATGTGTTGGACGTATTTGTGTTTCTTTGTTTCTTCCCTGTCGCATAAATAACGTTGTAATAACCCCTGACCAGGTAATCAATATGCAGACAATTTCAGCGGCAATGTTTAATATTCTCAACAGATTCCAGGTGTTGAAATGCCTGATAAAAATTTCAACTTACCCCACTTTGTCCTCCCGCTATCTTTTGATAAGAACGGGAGATCCCAATCCTATATAAACATGTACGCCACCCAGCAAACAAACAGATAACAGTTAATCCAACAGTTGTCACCAAACGTGGACAGTTGGTGTCTCGAATAATTTATCATATCTCGCAAATATGTCAACACATTCTTATCTTGGTACCATTTTGTTTTAAATAAATATCGCCAATATCTGATTACTGACCACATGTTTGAGCAAAATTCTCAGTTTTGAACTTTAATTACCGATGCAGTTTTAATTATTTGATGGCAATTTTACCGATTGTCATCAGAGTATTCATAGTAATATTTTCTACATTTATCGCTAGTGGTATTTCTATATTTTTTAACTAGTGGTATTTCTACGTGTCTGACTTGGGATGTTTAATATTTCTAGCAGCATGTAATCGTATTTCTATATATCAGCTTGGTGATATTTTTGTATTTCTAACTAGCGATACTTCTGTATATCTAACTAGTATGATATATTTCTAACAATTGCTAGTGATATTCCTATATTTTTTCCAGTGATATTTCTTCAGATGTCTCAGTTCCAATTAGAAATTATCTCCCTTTGAAAGAGTTGTCTGTTATATCTTGAGTCGACATTAATAGTAACAATATCAACAGCCTGGTGCACCGTGCCTGAGTTAGATTCAGTGGCGTAGCTTGGGGAGGGGGGGGGGGGACAGTTGTCCCCGGGCGCCATGTGCCAGGGGTGCCAAAATGAGGAAAATACAACTATTCGTTATCTCAGATGCACTCGAAGGGGGCGCCAAGTTTATGTTTTGTCCCCGGGCGCTAAGTACCCTCGCTACGCCACTGGTTAGATTACTGAGATTTCTCTTCCATTAAATATAACCACCATGATCGTTCGTTAGATATTAAATTTATGATATGACTGGAATCTTGTAAGCTGCCTATGGGATAATAAAATAGGATAAATGTCTTTAGAAATTAACACATTTAAGAGTATATTTATCACATGACATTTACTGATATCATTTAGGTGAAGAGCAAACCAGTGAAGGGAAATAACTTCAAAGTGTGTGTGTGTGTGTGTGTGTGTGTGTGTGTGTGTGTGTGTGATTTGGATTTTTAACGTAGCTTTAACAACGTTTCAGTCATATTGCTACGATGTCTGTAGTATAGCAGTTTACAGTGATGTCTAGCACAGGGGCATCATACCGCAGACACGTAGCACGATGTCCCACCCAGTCATATTATCCTGACACCAGGGTGACCAGTACTAACACTAACCTCTTAATGCTGAGTGCCTAGCGAGGCAGGTGTTAGTACCATTTTTATAAGTGTTTGGTATAACTTGACCGGGGTTCGAACCCGTGACCTCCCGCATTTCAGGCGGAGCATTATTAATAAATCCGGTTTCATCATGTCAGATAACATCGCCTGCTAGTGGATAAATTCATCCTACCAGCTCTTGTTTCACTCATATTCTCTTTCTTTACGTTCAAATTTGACACTATGTCGCGTACCTTACTGTTCAAAGTATTACAAATTCAACGTGACTTGTGTAAATGTTTTTCCTTGATTAAAAAAAAATTCAATAAAATCGAGCGCTTGGAACTTTCTCCGCTCATTTTGTTAATTTCATTTTAAGACAGCGATGTTCCGAATATAAAATCGATGGGGCGAAAACTACCTTCTGGTCGACATGCTTAAAGCAGCTTTAATGAATCATAAAGATGAAATTCAATGAAAAACAATAGTATAGTAATAGTCCGATTCAAACGAGATTTAATTGTTTGATTAAAGGGTAATGTGCACTGTGAATAATTTGTTATACATTATGAATCCATAAACTTTGTTGGTGCCCTAGTGATTCATGTAAAGACGTCACCTTCAGCAAATACGAACACCCGCATGACAGGAGGCAATAGTTATGTAGATCATAGAAATAAAACGATATCCTTTTGTGTGTTTCAAAAAGTCTATATTGCCTCCACGAAAATTTTGAAAAAATTCTTTCGATTTACAGCATCCTGAAATTGACATTAATTGATAATAACATTGAAATTAGGTATTCGTATGGTATGCCAAAATGCCCACAAATTTTTGTTACACTCTTTGAATACCCCATCAAAAATTATTATGCCATATATAGGATACGGTCAAGAGGCAGTTTATCAGGATTACCGTATTTCACCACAGAAGCAGCCCCTTCCCCAAGTCAGCTGCTACTCCGTGCTGTATCATTAGACTTTATTTACAGTACTACGTATAATGACTAGTAATGGAATGGCGTGTATGTAGCGTGTTTGCATATCTTAGCTTTCTGAAAAATAACAGCAGATTTCGATGTAACTGAACGCGGAGCTATATAGGACTTGAAGACTGATATACACATTATTATGTGCACAACGAAAAATGTTAGTCCTGAGCATTAGCATTGATCAAGGTAATAAAGTCCGAGAGTCAAAAATGCATGTCCTCTGCACATGCGCGCCTTGCTAGAGTAGGCGTATTGATTAATTAGGCAAACTATTCGCTGGGCACTTCGTTGGGATACTCAAATCTTAGACCTGAAGTCAGAGGTAACATTTTTATATTTTCTGTGGCTTCTTCTGAATAGAATTTTTCAGTTAACCTTTCTTTCTTTTTATTCTCCTATGAAGGTACATGGCAGTTGGACAAATAGAATCAAGCTATCTGGATATGTGGTAGACAAACCTCCAAATGAATATTTTTGATTATGGTTTTGGGTCAAGTCTGTTGTATTTTATATTCAGGGCATATTCGTGGCTCAGAAGGAAAGTCATGCAAGAAACATTGTGGCAGTAACATACAGAGGGGAGACAATTCAGAACACCTTTTGCTTTGACATCTGGGAGGTCAATCATATGATCTTTGCAATTATCATCTGTGCACTTAAATCGGGAATGCAAAATATACTCAGTTCTCCAAACGAATCATGGCACTGTATATCTCAACTAGTTACTCGCACCATCTGTGGACAGTTCCTTCATATTCTAGGTACAACTATACACAAAGACCATATCATCAGGTGGTGGCCGTCAAGCAGTAACGGCAAAATATACAACAATACAAGCAACATCTACAGTTACTTTTAACAAAGCGCGTATTACTTGTTGTATTCGTTTGTTGGCCCTTGAAAATCGTGCAGTTTTTGAAACTCGTTGTACTAAACAGGTATCATGCGCGGGTTAACTAGACTTGTAAGTTACACAAACAGCCTCTGCTAAGCTTGAAATGAATTGAACTGACGGTATTATAAGAAATTTCAGGATCAGTTGGCAAATATTTCTTAGTCCGTTTCATTTGGGAGCAAGTTTTGTTAAAGACATCCTCAGAATTATGCAATACCTTGCCAACATTAAATGTTTTATAACTGCGGCCTTCTTCTGTGCCTAACAAAAAAAGGTAATTGATTCATTGTCTCACTCTGAGTTTTATTGTCGCAAACTTGATGCTTGCTCTCTTTCTTAAGACAGATGTGTCTGCTTTCAGCTTTGGCGTAAATCTAATAGCTATGAGAAACATGTGTATGATTCAATAGCACCACAGCTGTTCCAATTATTCTCCGGAACGTAAGAAATGCTATTGACGTCCTTTACAGACACAATCATATTTTTGTGTGTGGTGCAATGCCTGCATTTATCTTAGAATGGAGGTTAGGATAGGCAATGCCTTTACAAGGCCAATAAGTGACATTGTAACATTATGTTTAAGTTTCATCTGCTAATTTTAATGCTATAGAAACATCCGTGTTCCGACTTGTATGTAAGCTGGGATTAACCTTACTAATAGCATCCAGTGTTGCACATTTCGCACCAAGTGGTGCACTAATAGCATCAAGTGGTGCACATTTCGTTACTCGATCACAAGGATGTTTCTTGTATGAGATTTCTACATTCAATAAATCTATAAATTTAATACACAAAATCTGTTTTACGCTAGATATATAAACATTAACAAAAAAGCAAGCTAAAGAAGCGAAAATATGTATGTGGAAAGTGAAGTCATTTTCCTTTAATCAAAGCAATTAACAGTGGGGTTTTGTGTGGTTGTTTTAAGAAAATGTTTTCGCTGTTAAAGAAGTTGCAAATGTTTTCGTGTCTCATTTTAGTCGAATTCTGCTTTATTTGATTAGACACCAAATGGGTATCACTGTATAAAATAAAACCTATAGATTTAAGACATAACTATAAGATGTACAAGATCAATCTTGCTTAGAACACAGACCATTTATCGTCCTCAAATATAATCTAAAATTTTATGATGTTAATATAATTTATCAAACACTCACACGTGAAGAACAAAGTAAACATGACGAATGCTAACATTAAACTTACCCTGTGAAATGTCAGATTCAAGCGTTCTCAACATAGGTATGGGTCGTGATTGATTGGGACCATACATAAAATATTAAAAATAACAAAACACGATATAAAGAAAACCTTGTCCTTCAAAACAGTTGGGCGAAGGGTGCGGGGTGTGTATCAAGAATGTTGTGCAGAACATTTACATTTTACGTAAATACAAAGAGAACAAACTTTGAAGAAATAATATTACAGTTAATTGTGATTAAGTTATAAATAGACCATTTATAGTGTGATCTCAAATATTTAGAGACGAGAACGCGACAAAATAATTTACTACACTGCAACTGTTACACAAAGAACAAACAAACATTTCAAATCCAAACATTATCAATATATGTGCTACACATACTTTATGGTGAATATATATACAGCTAAGAAAGCTTATGAATCTATTGATGAGAAAAGCCGATCGTGGAAACCTGAATTATAAGATCGCCTTAAAGTTCTATTAAAGTTTTCTCACTTTAAATCTAGGTGGAAGAATAGTGTCGAAATTACAGTAGGAATCATACCTTTGCATCAAACACTTGGTGGGGATTGGGAGATAGACCATTTTGAAAAAAGTTTTGAATCGAAACCTGCTAAGCCGTTTTCAGTCGATAACTATTACTACACAATTTAGGAAAATATTTTTTTTTAAAAAGTGCAACAGAAGTCTACACTTAAAGACAAAAGGTAAAGATTACATCTTGGCATAAACAACAGTGAAACTCTCATCAAAATCCATTTGGAAAATGTTTAGATATTTAGGCATTGAAATAGTAAGGGTAAATAACATCCTTCCAGCTAATTGACATACATGAGTTTTCGTAATTACCAATATTGATAAAGTTTAATTGTCCTTTTCAAAGGAGATATGGTAATATTGTTCCAGTTTTCAAGACAGACCTTGTGGTAGAAGATTCTAAAACACATTTGCATGTTTATATGTATACCTTTTAGCAGCATTGAACATTAGACTTTCAGTAGTATACCCAAAAAATATTGAATCTTAAAAATCGCTGCTCTAGTATTATTTATCATGTTATACGTCACTAGAAATGTTGTTTATTCAAACATACACTCGAAGTTGAAAGTTTTTGGGTTAAAGTAATAAAAACAATAACAAATAATAGAAAAATAAAAACATGCAAACAAGACACACTGTAAATCCTATCATCACTTGTTTAAAACATTTTGAGATACATGTATTTAAGTATTAAAGTTATCAGGGGAGATAACACCTTCATCAGTTTGACCGTGTCGTGGAAGAGACATGCTTATCTTCGTTTTGCATGCAATATCGTTTTTCAAATACTTGGTTTCTCTTATCGACCAGATTAGTATTTATGTAAAGACCTTAATCCAGCATATTCCTTTAGTAAATATATGTAAGAATGCGATGCCATTAGTACAATCTGGGGCATTTGATACAATCATAGGTGATGATATGCGACCCTCTAGGTAATATGAAGCGTTATTGATGTATTTACCACAAAATTTTATCCGTTTTGCCAATCTCTTTCTTTCATTCTTAGATTCTGAAAATCGTCTGTTTTGAATATGTAGCCAACTTCTTTTTAAGTTTATGTTTGTAGAAACTATACTTTCCTTTTTTTAAAAAAAAAAAAAAATCCTAAGCTAATAATGGACGTGTTTCCCTTTCCTCGCACATAAAATATACAGAGACGATCTGGATTCAAAGAGAGAGAGAGAGAGAGAGAGAGAGAGAGAGAGAGAGAGAGAGAGAGAGAGAGAGAGAGAGAGAGAGTTTTGTATAATATTCAACGATCAACTCAATTTGGTTTACAGTTAATCATCTATGAAGTTGTAAGATACTGAATTTGAGATTCAAATGTTATTGAGAGCAAGGCAATAAATTGAAAAAGTACAATTAACTCTCCTGTGTCACTAGGCAAGGCGAGCTGTTTCGTCGTAACTGTAAACAAAGTTTATAGTTGGTGTCTCTACACATGGCAGCTTTATTAGAAACTTGAAGTGATATCTCAAATAAGAGACCTCAGTAAAATCTCTCAACTGCAAGGCCGTATTTGACAAGTTAACGCCTAGGCAACTTGGGTATGATTATGGTTTATATCTTATCTAGCCGTGTAATCCACTGATAAGTTTAACTAGGACAGTGATGTATGATTCGTATCATATCAGACCGTGGAATCTTGTGGGAAACTGAACCGGGATAGGAATGTATGGTGTATATCATACAGGGCCGTGGAATCTAGTGAGAAATTGAAATGGTACAGGAATGTATGATGTATATCACATCGGGCTCTATAATCTAGTGGGAAATTGAACTGGGAGAAGAATGTGTGGTGTATTTTATACCGGGCCGTGGAATCTAGTGGGAAATTTAACTGGGATAGGAATGTGTATTAGGATATGAATCCACGATGAAAACAGACCAAATAGAAAATATGCACTTCTGTCTTCATCTATCAATGCAGTTCTATAACCCGTGTCTCTGTATGCGGTTTTATTGCAATTGCTCTTAACGCGTTTAAATCTTTAATTGTTCTTATATTTTTGTAGGTCATAAGGTTTATCTAAAACCAATGGATACTGGGATATAGACGGTTCAGCTGTATTACGTTGCATGCCTATGTGACTGTCGTATCATACGCATTAGCACGTTCGATTCACATGGAATGGAATTGTACTATAAACTAATCAACCCCAAATTTAAAGTTCTGTTGGCTAAGATTACAATTTCTGCACATGACATCAACAACAGCAACAACAAACCGTTACACTGCTATAGAAAAGAAAGGTAGAACATAACTGTGATGCACAAGAGGTAGAAGATGGAGTTAATTTTATTCATGCATGAGAAATAATACGATAAAGTTAAAAGATCATAAATAAAGAAATAATTATTGGCAATAACTCAGTATTGACAAATTGATCGAATAACTTAGTATTTAGAATAAAAGCCATTTAAACACTGCTTAAATAAAGCTTGAAAGAGCTTGCTTTACATAGAACCATTAAAGATTTAATTTTATTTTATGTATGAATATCTACATACATATGTGCTTACATACACATACTTCAGAACTTGTTTACATTAATGTAGGTCATTTGTGAATTGGCCGTTTTATCATGTTCTTCTTGGTGTGATTTTCCTGCGGTTTTGAGAATCACTTGCAAAGTTAAAAGCTTATTACAAATAAGGATTAGAACTTGAAGGATGCAAGCTGCCAACTTGAAAATGTTGGCTCTGTTAACTCAGCTGTCGTGGAAATAAAAGGCAGAATTGATTTGCCCATATATAGAGAATATTTTTAGATTCCAAAAAGAGCTGAACTGAGGGATGTTAATAGTGTAGTCCCTCTACAACAAATAAATCTTCTATACCGTAAATGGCGTTTCCAATCGTCCGGAGACTATCTCCAGAGACTTAAAGTCACGTTTACTTCCACCGATGTAGCATTCTTAGCCGGTATCATTAGAACAATAGCAAATCAGGACAAGACGTTAAGCTGAATATAAAACGGGGCGGTGACTTATTTAAACTCTTTTATACACCAACCCGTAAAGAACCTTTTCCTAAACTTTCAGCATTACAGTGCCGGTCATATGACTGAAGATTTATTGGATTTGTGTCATATGCAAAGAAAACTACGTGTATTTATATCCAGCGTGTACAGGGAATTTCTATAAGTCAGTAGTCATTGTGTCTTTCACGCATCAAAATTTAAAAAATAGAAAAGATAAATCTGTAAGTAGTAGTAAATTATCTTCCTTGATTTTTGTTTGTATAATATTCGTACTGTTTATACCGGATTAAACCTTGTGGAGGCCCCCAGGGAGTCGAAATCTCGGCTCCCCCCCTCCCCCCGCAAATTAACTCCTAATACGTCAAGATCAAATAAATTCAATATTATTTTGATCCGTTGTCGCGGGGCCCCTAAAAGGCGTGGGGCCCATAGGCCGGTGCCTACTCTGCCTATTTGGTAATCCGGCACTGTGTTTATCAGATTGAATTTTATATGTATGTAACTAACATAGTCTTTTAATTAATAAATTAAGAAATCCAGGCTAGGAAGACTATCCATATTTGAAAGTGCTAAATTATTTTATATGTATCATTTTCAAAATAAGTACCCAAAATAAGAGCTGGCCAACTCAAGTTAGTTGTCACGCAGAAGCATTGTTCAAAGCGATAGACATTTATGATCTCCGCCGTTGTACAGTTTGAAGAAACTGAAACAAACTTTAAATGCAATGTAGTAAATACGTGTATTGTCTAAAAGAAGATCTGCCCTGCAAGCACGAGATCATCTGATGGCAAAGTCAGAAAAGTGTCATTTGAGAAATGTAAGTCTTTTTTATTTACGTGGTTCAAGCCATATTGCACCTGAAAAGAAATCAAACAAATCTGTTTGGTGAAATCCCTGGCATGTTTGATCCTGGATTTATTTGTACGTGTCGAGGAATCAGACTATTTTGATATTGGGATGATTGTTGACTGCCTGACTGGTTTAAATTAAGGGGAAAAGGGCTTATTCGGTTCCTGTCCGGATCGAAATACGTTAGCATTTTCTGTGAAACGCCAAATCGTTCAAAAACAGAGGAGAAAAAGTAATTGAGATTGAGCCGCGGTAATCGTGAGCGAGTGAGTAGGCGGACTTGAGTAATAGAAATCACGCTGTGGAGATCATGGGATGGGCTGAAAAAAAAAATCTTCGGACGACCTGTAGAGATTATAGGATAAGTTGGAGAGATCACAAGCGAGTTTGACAGATCATAGGACGAACTGAAGAGATGACAGGGCGAGATGGAGAGATCATAGGGACGATCTAGACAGATCTTGGGACAAGCTAGAGAGATCATAGGGTGAACTAGATAGATAGCAGGACAAGATGAAGAGATCATTGGGCAAGCTGCAGAAGACGAGCGCACAAAATCGCGAGCCTGCGGGAGAGGACGGGAAGAATTTAAAAGTAGAATTGAATGGTAGTAATTCCATCAGTGATTAATAAAAATCAAGTAAGACCTTAAAACAAAATAAAGTAGGAAAAAACGGCACTCATGATTTGGAAAATGTGTTATGATTACACACTCTAACAAATGTATATTTTTAACGTTAATTAAGAGAGTTAGATATTAAGTTCAAATTAAATGTATTTGCTTCTTAAACTAATTCAAAAGACGAACAAACATTTGGTGTGCATCGGTGTATACAGTAAGAGAACATGATTTTTTTTAGGTACTCCGGTTTCTTAAACCATGAAAATCTATCACATATAGCTCCCAATGAGTAGCTTCCAAAACAGTCTAATAAGATTTTTATTGTCACGCACACCCCACACCCCCCATTGATCTTTTTATTGGTCTTGTTTATTTCAGTTTTGCAATGCATATTTATTGTTTGTATTTATTAGGTATTTATTAATTGGTTCATATTTAAGTCTTAACTTCTAAAATAGTACTTAATAGTCTCCGACTAAAATGTGTACCAAATATATGAAAAATCATTTACAAATGATGTAAGTTATGCGTGATAATGCAGAAATATCATGTTAAAGACACTGCTTTCAGCCAGAGCGTATCCAAGAGCAAGGCAATAGTCTTTCATTACCTTGGTACTAATTTTTGTATGTGCTGACACGCCAGCCTAATTAGTTCAAACTGCCCTAGCTGATTTTGTTAACATGCATACTTAAGGACTCATGGTACTAGTTCATTTCCCATAGTAAAACTACGCAAACACCATCATACAAAAGATTCAATAACATTAAATTTCTGAGTGCTCATGATCAAACTTATATTTATCAGTATGGACATATCCTTGATGACAGCTTCTTTGGTGAGAGAGCCATATGATCCGGGGCATTTTCTGGATCTACATGTGTTTGAAACATGTGCTTTTAATACTGCAACAAAGAGTCGGGTGCTGATTTCAGTAATGAGTCTTCCACACTCAAGTCTGTAAAGGGGACTGAAATTATAACAATAAAACAATGTCTCTAGCTTTTTTCAGTTACAAATAGGATAAGCTCTCAATAAGATTCCTTTTATTAAAATCTTACTTTCATTATCAACCAGTCCTGACCAGCCAACCACATATATACTTTATTTTATCTTCCCCCATTTCTAGACTGGCTTCTTTCTTTGATATCATAGTACCGCGAGTCATTAAGGATTCATCTAAGTACATTTATCTCTGCTGTTTTGAATGGGTTATTCATACATCCAAACAGGTGGCAATTTCCATGCACGATTGTCACGTTCAGTTGATAAAAGATTCGATGGTATTCTGATTCAGTATATGCATTTCATCAAACACTTTGACGAGGTCTGTAAAATGGAAAAAAGTTCACACCGCGAACAAGTCGGTCTAGGTATGTACGGTCCGAGTGGCAAAAGTTCAACGCACACCATTTTACAATTGTCGCGAGTTAAATGTGGTTTTTCACGCTAATGAACCATTGCTAGTGTATTATCAGTCTACACCATAGCCACTAAGCAAAGCGCCTATGCTGTACGGCCATCCACTATGCCATTTTTTAAAATAAAGTATGATCCCTACGCCAACCAGTTCGACCGATGCATATCTATGTTATCTATTTACATATAGAAAGGCTATACCTACTGAACAAGGGATTGTGACCTAGTGGTTTATAGAATGGCCTCTGTAGCCAAAAGCCATAGGTTCGAACCCCGGTTAGAGCTGGTGGGCAAAACAGCAATGTGTCTAAACATGTTCATTAGCATCATTGGCGGGAATGATATAAATATAGTGCCGTCCGTCAGACCAGGACGTTAAATAGCGGTCCCGCGTACAGGAAGAGTCACAACTCCTGTTGCTAATGATCACTTATGTAAGAAAGAGTAGGTGCCCGTTGCAGTAACGAAGGTGCTCCACTACACCTTAGGTTGTAAATTACCACACATGCTCTTAGTACACCATATACAAGGGTGTGGCAGTAATTGGTAGATAATCATATGCCGATTTTAATATGCCTAAGTAAGACAACTTTTGCAAACAAGTTTTTACCTGAAAAAAGTAATGATAATTATATAAAATAAACATTTTAAAAATGAATGAAATACCATGAAAATCTAATTATTTGTCTCTGTTATAAACGTTTTTGCGTAATTGTCCGAACTTTCGAGGAATGAATATGAACATACGGACAAACAGACCAAATCTAGATGCCCCTGCTATAAGCAATGAAGTTAATATTTCCATTCAAATAATGGATTCAGATTGATGCACATACGTACATCTATATTAATTGAATTAAATTTAATTATTATCATTTTCTTTGTGATTCTGAATATATTAATGAGCAGTTGTATGTGTGTATGTCTAATAATACGTCAGGGATGGGTGGGTGTCCTTCTCAAAGCCATAGCTTTTACTAGCTAGTGACGCGATCAATATTTTACTGGTGTGGGGGAGCATGTAAACTTTTTTCACTGACTAAAACAAAATAAGATACAATTTTTGTATAAAAATACCAGTGGATTACAGCCACCAGCTCACCATCCCCCGGAAGTCTCAAGCGCACTGATGCACCTACAAACCATGTGTGTGTGTATATATATATATATATATATATATATATATATATATATATATATATATATATATAATGTCTTCTTCATTAATAGAAAAGTGTCTTCGGTATAAGCTACCTAGTTTGCTTTAATGAAACTGAGTAGTGCTTTGACGCTGATTTTCATGCCGTTTTATTGTTTTATTTTATTTCGTTTTGTTTTCTTGTTTGCATTTTAACTCACAAGCAGATTTACCTCCGTTAATCATTCTTTCCTGTTCTCTCTTGTCCTCTCCAATTTGATTACTCCAGTTCACCTTCTTCCATTCGCTCTCTGTTACTGCTGTACAACAGAAGATCTCCGCAGCTAACCCTATGAACATCTAATCCGTCAGCTCACACTGCGTGATCTTTTCATCTCGCCATATGATCTCTCAACTTTGCTCTGTGATCTGTCAAGCCTACCCTATGATCTCTCCAGTTCATCCTATGATGTCACCACCTTGCCCTCATACACTCACTTTTGATTAGTCTCGCGATCTCAATTACAACCACTCCATCTATACAGTCACTTGCTTTCAGTTACATTCTGGGATCAGTTTTTAACAATTTGTTTTCTACCCTTTTCTGCCAGATATTAACCGTAAATAATGGCAAAAGTTGATAGTCTTCTGGCTTGGCAGCTGTTCACTCTTTGTGAACTTTCTTGCGTTCCCATCTTGTCCTCAATTCTGTCATCTATACATTATCTGTGTTTATTTTCTTCTTTCTTTATTCCATGCTAAGGTAATATATTTTGGAAGAAAACAATCGTGCCAACTATGAGGCAGTGAATCGGATCGCTATCCACTTTTTTGTGAAAAACTATGTGTTGGTTTGAAATATGGGTTTATAACGTTAAATACAAAAGAATATCGTTGTGCAAATTGTGTATAGTATCTCTTCTGAGTCATGTAATTTAGCTGTAAAAAAAAAAACAACTGCTGGGCCAAAAATATGAAGGAAATGTTGATTGTGTAAGACTTTGGAAATGTTTAGACAAATCCTTATTCCATCAGTTAATATATAGTGTTAAAGTTTTCTTCAAACAAATGTTGATTGCTTATTATTTGTAAAAGTAGAATTCGGAAATGAAATATAAACGAAATATGAATTATTTTTAGGAAAATTAAAACTGATTTCGGATTTGTAAGGCTCTTTGATAATCTGTGAAAAGTTAACATTAGAACAGGCCTGGCCAGGGTCAGAACATCATCCAATCACTTATTTATAAAAACTTGAGGGTATGACTGCATTCCAAGAAAAAACCACCTAGATATTGACTTTTGTGCCAATGCTGATTTGTCTGATGTAAGTTTATTGACATAGTCTCTCTCTCTCTCTCTCATATATATATATATATAATAGATGTATAGTATGTACGTTGTATCAGTGATATACCACGAGACGTATACATTTTTCATTAAAAGGAAATATGCTTGCCGAGTTTCCTTTTAACGAAAAATGTATACAACATCGTCGTAAAGCACAAGCGAACATCCACTTTGTTCGTATTTTCATGGATTTTCGCCCGTATCTTGCTACGATGGTCCAGAGAGAGAGAGAGAGAGAGAGAGAGAGAGAGAGAGAAAGAGGCCTTTCGATATTTTCATATTTTATTAATAATAATCTCTCTTTAGAACATTATAATAGGTTTAAGAAACAACAAAAACAACAATAATGCATTAAACACATTACAGTATGTGTGCCTTGTAACCAAGAAATTTACCGTATATTGTCTACCGGTATTGCAACTTTGTATCATTGATTATATAAACTCGGTAGATAAATCCCAAGAAAAATGTACACATGCTGTTACGACGAACCATATTCTTTTAGGTTACTTGGTGAAACTTCCGTTTCAATGTTTTCATCCAGCCCAAATTCTTCTTCTCTCTCACTCCAGATCTCTGTGTATTTTATACCTTATGCATGAGAGGGGAGAGGGGAACGGAAAGCAGGATATATTGCAATGAAATTATGTACCATATTAAATTCATTTAGAAAATGAGGATTATTAATACTTTTTATCGTTATTTGCATACGTCACTAATGATTAATGAGTGGAAATTCATCACTGATCTATAGGCCTAAAATCAAGAGCACACAGTTTCAAGAATGTTTATATATGAGTATTATTGCGCCATGGGCGAATCACAATTTGATATACCAATAGTACTGGTATATCAAACTGCTTAATACCAACACTTTAAAAGACATGTTATTTTTAAATTAATTATATATATAAACTTCTACAAAACTTTCTGAAAACAATTCAGATTTAGGGTTCAGGAACTATAAAAGAACCCTTTGTTAACCTAATTAACTATATTAAGCTTTGCAAATGGGATCCTAATTATGCTATACAGAGTGTCTGAATGAATCTTAGACCTGTTTAATGTATATGTCTATAACATGCCGATTTAGAAAAGTAAAATTTATCAATGTTGTTTTTGCTCTTAGTGTTAAACGTTATGCATTATGTTGTATTCGTTGAAGTGTTATCATGTTTTGCTGAATTTTGTTGTAAGGTAGGTAAACCATGAATAAATCATCTTGTTTGTGTATTTATTTCGTTTACAACCACACTATATATTTTCATTCATTTTATATTATGTACTAGTTCAATACGAAAAAAAACCCTCTGTTCTTTTCTTCGACTCGTATAGTCGGCATGCCCTTTTGAAGACATGACCCAGTCTATTGTGCTTGCCTACAGTCATTTCCTGTTCTTTTGTTTCACTTTGGGATTCCTGTCAGGACTTTCGGTCAAATCATGTGTAGAATGTGCCAGGACCGATTGTATACGAACAACCTTAATCTTCATAATAGGTCCTACCAATTCTTTCGATATTGGCCATTTGTGTTAACACTTGTTGTATAAGACTAAGACACGAAAGAGGTAGTCATTTTCACTGAGATCTTTTAAACTGGGTCAAAAATTACTGATGGAAAAATAATGTTCACAACACAATGATTATGAATTAATTCACACATATTATTTACTCTGTCATTTATTTTTCTCTTTTCGATCAAAATAACTCATCCTAGTTTTTGCATTTCACAAACTGAACAAATTTGTGATATTTTTATTCTAAGTTCATGAAGTTTATTGCTTCTGCATAATCAGCGCACTTTTGTAAAATTTAAACGTCCGAAACAAGATTGCAAGGGGTTGGGTAGGAATCTAACTAAGGAATTTCGTTATGCAATGTTTTTTATTTGTTAATATGACACTTTCCATTAATACCCCTTCTGCAATTAAATACCTGACTTTACACAGGTTAACAGAAAGACAGAAATTAAAACGCAATGCAATTCCAGACAAACTGGCTCAAATGAAACCAAGCTGAATTTGGATGGGTATTATGGCATTAGACACGAGCCATGCCATCTTTAATAAAACTATCAAAGTTTTATCTAAGTCTCAAAGGAATTTGTTTGATCTGCAAATATAGCAGATTGGTCGTTTTATTGAACTGCCAGACACGCCCGTCTGTGGACACCGCCAACGCAGGTCAATATGAGTGGGCGAATATTCATCGTATCTGACTTAGATAAAGATGAGATAGCTTGGACTCCAGTTAATACGCAGAACTTTTGAAACACGGGTGCTTAATGGAAGTACACTCATATCTGTGTCCATTAAAAGCTCGAAGATTTAATTCACAAAGTGACATACAACGCTGTTTATAACTAGAAATTATTCGCATTATTTGAAGAATCTACCGCATAAACCATACAAGGTATTTATGAGTTAAGTGAAATCATTCCAAGGTGTTGGTCTCAAAAGACGTATTCATTATTAATGCTCAGATAAATTTTTTTTCAGGGTTATTGTAGCCTGTATTTTAGATATCTCAATGACTGCATTTCACATTTGTATGTCTCTACCATTTCTAAGCAATAAGCAAGATTATGCTGCCCTTAATCGCGAACTGTCTCGTCTCGCGATGCCTTCCACGCGTTTTAGATCAAGGGTTCAAACCTTGGGATACGATAGAACAGTTTATTGGTGTGGACAGATATTATCTCTAGACTTCGACTCACATTTTATTGATGTGGACAGAGATGTGGACAGATATTGTCTCTAGACTTCCATTCACATTTTATTGATGTGGACAGATATTGTCTCTAGACTTCCATTCACATTTTATTGATGTGGACAGATATTGTCTCTAAACTTCGATTCACATTTTATTGATGTGGACAGATATTGTCTCTAAACTTCGATTCACATTTTATTGATGTGGTCAGATATTGTCTCTAGACTTCCATTCACATTTTATTGATGTGGTCAGATATTGTCTCTAAACTTCGATTCACGTTTTATTGATGTGGACAGATATTGTTTCTAGACTTCCATTCACATTTTATTGATGTGGACAGATATTGTCTCTAAACTTCGATTCACATTTTATTGATGTGGACAGATATTGTCTCTAAACTTCGATTCACATTTTATTGATGTGGACAGATATTGTCTCTAGACTTCCATTCACATTTTTGAAACAGCAATGGAGATTGGAGATTGGATATGGTTGGACAAAGAGTGCGTCGTGGGAATGTGATGGGGGAACAAAAATGAGAAGTGGGGACACCCTGCTGCATTTCCGCATGTTTTTTTTATTGTTTTTGAGTGATATATTCGCTTTAAAATTGTATTGAAGTTTATGCAGTAATCAAATATACTATTAGTGAAGTACAGATTTAAACTGAGAATCCTGCCAGATATGTGCCAAATACTTGACTAATTAGATTATCATGCACAGTGTTTGTGTATTAATGGTACTCAAATGATTTTCAGAACATATGTTCGTGGTTTCTAGCAAATATTGCTATTAAAATTTTTTTATTTATGATCAAGCACATGGAAAATCCATGCACAAGATTTTGATTAGAGCGCACATGAAAATATATTTATAAAAATCTTTTCTACCTCCCCCCCCCAAAAAAAAAATTGAAAGCGAAACAAAACAAAGCAAAAGTTCCCTATAGCCGTTAAAATGCTGAAATTTGGGGGTCGGGAGGACTTTCCCCTTTGGGCAACGACCGGGAGTTTCATGCAACAGATCCTTTGCTTACGCACTCACCACCTCCCACTCTCATCCCACCTCAAGGATACTCATGGATCAGCCAACCTTCTCCCAAAAACACTTATTTAAATACTTATCACTGTCTTCCATTTTGTATTAAGTGCCGTAAATGTTTTGATAGGCACCCTTCCATTATTGTATGAAGTGCCGTAAATTTTGTTATACGCAGCCACGTCTGTGACAGCGAATATAAATGTCGTCATAAGACGATTTGTTGATTAATGTAAGCTAGTGTTTAAGAAATGAAATATATTGTGTGTATAGGAACTTGGAAAAGGGACTGTGACATGTGATTGTGTATATACGACCAGGAAAAGTGACCGTTTGTGAATTTTTGTGTGTAGGAAACCTTGGAAATTTGATTGTTTAATAAGACATGTGATTGTGCGTTGGGGTCCTTTTAAAAATGTGATTGTTTACGGCACTTAGTTGTGTGTAGGGGACCTTGGAAATGTGATTGTTTATTATATGTGATTGTGTGTTGGGGGCCTTATAAATGTGATTGTTTGCGGCACTTAATTGTGTGTAGGGGACCTTGGAAATGTGATTGTTTAAGACATGTGATTGTGTGTTGGGGCCTTATAAATGTGATTCTTTGCAGCACTTAATTGTGTGTAGGGGCCTTATAAATGTGATTGTTTACGGTACTTAATTGTGTGTAGGGTACCTTGGAAATGTGGTTGTTTAAGACGTGATTGCTTATTGCAAGTGACTTTGACGACTAGACTGACTGTAATTATACTAATAACAAGAGTTGTTGGTTCACTTTAAAAGTTTAGTTACGCTACATATGTAGTCATCCATTTGGGCTTGGCCGCATTCGATGAAAGTACAATCCTCAAACCACACTGATAGTCATCCATTTGGACTTGGTCACAATGAATGAAAGTACAGTCCTCAAACCGCATTGATAGTCATCCATTTGGACGTGATCACATTCGATGAAACTACAGTCGTCAACCCGCAATGATAGTCATCCATTTAGGCTTGGCCACATTAGATGAAAGTACAGTCCTGATACCGCATTGATGGTAATCCATTTGAAGGTGGTCAAATTCGATAAAACCACAGTCCTCAAACCGCGCTGATTGTTTTGTGGTAGAAAATATACAAAAATGACAACATAGACGATTCAGATGACTTTCTTCCATACTTCATTTTGGTAAAAGTTGTTGAAATTACTACAATAAAAAATCAGACTGCCTTAGATATTATTGATGGACAACAACGTTGATCTCGTATTTTTTTTTCCAATAAAAGAAACACACACACACACACACACACACACACACACACACACACAAGCAACATATTTACTAAAGCCGTTGAAGAGAGAAAATGTATTTTTCAAGCTAGCATGGAATT
This sequence comes from Megalonaias nervosa, assembly GCA_016617855.1. NCBI lineage: Eukaryota > Metazoa > Mollusca > Bivalvia > Unionida > Unionidae > Megalonaias > Megalonaias nervosa. The sequence continues at coordinate 8,208 of JAECUM010028895.1, read as the reverse complement.
TAAGAAAATTAATCTGCTCAAGCAGGTTGTTCTTTGACAATGTTTGAGTATGTATGTATGTATGTACGTACGTACGTACGCATGTATGTATGTATGTATGTATGTATGTATGTATGTATGTATGTATGTATGGTTTGGTGCTGTATGGCACAGAAATACAAGTAAGTTATTTTGTGCCGAGGCAATTGGAGTCAAGTTCCTTGCCCAAAGACACAACAAGCTGGTTGACGCAGGCTGGTCCCATGGTTGGATTCAAATTCGCATCCTTTCGGTCGTGAGTCCGGCAACTTATCCACGGAGCCACCACGCGTCTTCCTATGTATGTATGTAGGTAGGTAGTTAGGTAGGTAGGTAGGTAGGTATGTGTAAGGCTATCCTTGTCGACTTGTCATTGGCTATATGAAGTAATTATATTTCATTACTAATGAAATCTATTAGGTTTTCATAAAATTTAAGATAGATATATGATAATATCACTATATAGATCATTGCCATCTCGTGTCAACGGGTACAAAAATATCTAACCCGCGTGTATCCGCTCTTTAGCTTCAAACTGTTTGTAGGCAAAAGCGGTTTAAATAAGGTCAAAGCACATATATTTGAGTAATATCTAAGAACATTTATTTACAAGGGCTCTGTATTACGAGAGTTGTGGGACAATACTTATTCTAAATTAAGGTAGATACAATATCTGGTTAAACATGGAGCGAAACAAACAAGATACGGTTATAATATATAGCATGAAAATCCCAAAGGAGAGAGAGAGAGAGAGAGAGAGAGAGAGAGAGAGAGAGAGAGAGAGCAGCTGTACAGCATAAATCAAGTGTGTCGCAACATACATTTACCTGATCTTTGAAACGAAAGTATACGCTTTATTGCTCCAGGTGATATACTCGTTCGCTTTCTTTCAAGTCGTAGTGGCTTGTATGTTTATAAATAACTCGGCGTATAAGTTATAGGTGGATCTTGACGCATCTTAGTACACGGACATATTTGAGAACTGGTTCATCGTGCCCTTCATGAATTTAGGTATTCCGATTCATATATATATTGCCCTCGTGCCCTAGTGACCTGTGTGACTTTTTAGTATGTACTGACCTGTAGTCCAGATGGTCAGCTTGCGGGATGTGGCCTACTGAACAACACATCATTGAGCTATATGTAGACATTAGAAAAACAGTAAGTAAGAGCCTGTATAATTTTCTGTCATCAATGTTCGCTCTCAAAGAAATGGAAACAGGAGGTCGTTGCTCAAGCTAACGTGAGACAACGGTTACAAGATCACGAAACCGGACGTCGAAATATCCACGGAAAAAAATGTGGCTCTGACCCGGCAGTTAACAACCGGACATACTTTTCAATGCATGTTTTACTGAACTGTTCCTTCTTTGACGATTGTTCATCTGAACCTGGTTTGTAACGCAATGAATTCTGACAGGACCATAGTGGCGGAGTTATCTGCTTCATCTTTTCTTTCAAACGGCGTTATGGATCAAATCTATGGGCAGTCATCTCAAGCCATGCGGATTCAGAATGGTGAAGCTTGATGTAAGGAATTCAATTTCCCGTCTTTGATTTTTTTCTGGGATCACATGGGAATAATATAGATTGTTAAACTGTGTTATCAATGCAACTTCAAAACATGTCACAAGGGAATGATGGGATATCTTTCTAGTCAAAACCATCACAAAACTTTGTGACTTTGATCTGCCTCCGAATTATGGGTGAACGGATACTAAGCTTTTCTCTATAAATGGAAGAATTTTGGAGCTTCCCAGTTGTAAGCATGGCCCGAATTTAAAAAAAAAAAAAAATTGTACCGTAAATGCATGATCCCTCAAAACTTGGCTAGATTTCATTTAATATAATCTTGGCAAAACTGTTTTCTAGATGTACTTATGGGTTGATCTACTCTACCTGGCGAGTTCATTTTACCTGTATAATTCGTCACGTCTGCACTGGAGAGCCGATACGCTTTGCATATGCGTGTGTGCATAGGGCGACGTGGGACTGTATTAACTTATGTGTTATTTGTACATGACGACATTATCAGCTGACATATTATACACGAAGCTAGAATTACAGTTTTAACCTAATATTACACGAGTTTGAAAGTAATAGGTGACGCGTGGGTTGGCGATCAAAGGACTAGTCTGAAGAGGAAGTCACACACGCTTCCGTTACCAAGGTTAACATCGCAGTGGAATAGATTTCAAATCTGTCGAAGGATTTACACAGCTGAAGTCAGAGATTCTTTCGGATACTGGGACCACTATTTCCACACGATGAATGACATCGTCAAGGTTCAACCCAGCTGATATGGACAAAAAAAAAGGGACTGTACTCGAGGTTTATTTTAAACAATACACATTGACTTCTGTAAACTGAGGATAAAATAGCATCACAAGAAAGTAAGAAAGCTCAGGATCTTCATTTTGAACTTATCATGAAATTCTTCAGATCCTATAAAAGGTTTTCAGATGGACTTAAAACAACGGTAACATAATAAACACACCGTCAATTAACAAATACTTCATCCTACCTCTTTACAAGCGGCGAATTAAACACGCACACACACAGTCATCTCTCAAATAAGAGTGGATAGTTCAGTAACGTGCTGTTAAGAGACGAATCACAAAATCAACAGACTCTCACGATATATTACGGATGAAAACCGAATCAAAGATGTGTGAAACTTGCAGAGCTGTGGAGATTTCTTTGGAACTGCCGCCATGGCTGTGGGGAGGTCTCGTGGACGGGCAGGATACCGGAAGCTGCGCATCTTCGTGGTGCAGACGACGTTTTCAATATATGGCGGGAAAAAGTCAACTGGTGGGTAAAATTTCTGATGTTATTTTGGTACAAGCATTTTAATAAATCTCACTATTCAGGCTAAGCAAGGTTATAGGGAATATGTCGGTAATTATATTTTTATGAAATATAATGAACAACTGCTTTATATTAGAAATACGCGAATAGTACTTCTTTCTTTTGTGCTAACAGACTTGAAGGTGCCTCTTAGTAAAGGGTGCACATTTTCTATTCACGACAGATACAGCCTATTTTTTGTATTATATGTTATTGATAAAGTGTGTGTGTGTGATCTGGATTTTTAACTTAGCCTTAACAATTTTTCAGTCATATCGCTAAGATATCTGCAGTGTGGCAGTTTATTGTGATATCTAGCACTGGGGCAACATGCCGCAGACATGTAGCATCATGTCCCACCCAGTCACATCATCATGTCCCACTCAGTCACGACCATTCCTAACGCTACCCTCTTAATGCCGAACGTCAAGAAAGGCAGCTGCTCGTGCCATTTTTATAAGTCCTTGTTATGACTTGGCCGGGGTTCGAACCTGCGACCTCCAGCATCCGAGACGGTCGCTCAAACCACATAGGCCACCGGAGTGGTCCGTTATTGATAAAAATAAATTCAGTGTAATTCTCGATCTTCCATTTTGGTAGGCTTCTTTTTTCGTGCAAGAAAAGTCTGATTTTCCGATTGTAGTTGAGGACTGATACATCGAATGCACAGGTCTGAGAATAAAAAAAAATGACTGTATATCCTCCCACCCCAATGCAACTGCATCAATCTATTGTCTCACTAGGGCCAATCAGTTAGCATTCAGAAAGCTGAAAAAAAAATTAATAACGCTTAGCTTGTACACAGACACTTTTGTTAGAAAGATCATGAGAGAGAGAATTTCTCCTATACTATACTCACAGGCAGCATATTATGTTATATGTATTCTCGTGACAGATGACTGAACGTGTGACTTCCGTCCGGCTTTGTCATACACTGATTGCCTCTTCATAATATACCATGTTATACACCGTAACAGGATTAAAATCTATCACGACATAATAACCTTCATATTCATTACTTGTAGTTTCATCTTTGTGGCCAAGCATACATTGTTTCCAAAGTCTTGGAAAGTGAAGGTAATAATATAACCTTGCTATATCCGCTCTTAATTCTCATTTAGATGTTAACTAATGGCACAGACTATGCGGTTAAAAGCGATTTTGTTTCATCTGTTTTTTTTTTTTTCTTCTCGAAATAAAAGAGAGACCTATTAAGATTCCAAGGTACGATTACATTTTTAAATACTTTTATAAATCGGCTCGAGACTTTATGTTAGTATCGTAGACTGAAAGGGAGGAAATCATGGTATACTTACTGGTGTTGACATTACAGACAGTTGATTCCGTTGATATAAGTGTAGTACTTTAATATCTTAGATGCGTGTACAGTGTCATTATACATTAATAATTTTTAATGTCACAATATATCTTGCTTTCTTGTTCCTTAATCATATTCGTCCAAGTTTTCCCTCCTTACGATACATTTAAATTCCAATAAAATAAATAAATTAATATGCATATTTTAGCTTGAATTTTACCAAAGTCTGTCTTAGTATAGTGAGTGAATAATATTTACATAGAGGCGGTTGACATTTGAGGGTACGGCATGCTTTTTGGGGGGTGGGTGGGATTGGAGTGTATTTTTTATATATATTTTTCGAGTGCTAAGCAAAAGGAATGTCCTAACCACAAGTATAAAATTCGTGTCATTCATTTTGTACGAAAATGACATGTGTACGTAAGTAGGGATTATTATCTGTTATATCAGTTCTAATTATACTGTATACATAATGATGCGCTAATTGGCATATGACTGTCTCATAAAATAGTATATTATTATGTTTGGCAGCATTGGGGAGGGGTCAAATGTCTATGGCATAACATAGACAATAATACCGCCCCTCCTCTCAGTAAATAGTAAATGGCTCGGTAAGAAAAAGCCCTGTTAATAGGAATTTCAAAAGATAAAGTTCATGTGATCAAAGACTGATATTACAAAGTCATGACGACTATAAAATTAAATATCGAGAACTCCTTACTTGTTATGCATTGAGGGAAGACAATCTACTTTAAGTAACCATAAAGGAAATCTGTAGCACAAACAATAATTGACTCTTGTCATTTTTCTCTTAATTCATTTTAAGTTTGTACTATTTTCAATTACTGTAGATTTTTTTAAATAAAAAAGAAAGCAGTAAATGCAGGTATTCGACAGAAATTAAAAGTTTACAATGTAACATTGGTAGTAAAGTATAAACACAAACATTAGCTTCTCAGTCAGTATATTCGCAACTATAAAGTAAAATCTGCATTATGCAAAAAGTTTCGTAAATTTGGTCACCCTGCAGTTCACGTGCTTGGATTGGATTATCAAATTTTTATACCGAGAGGAATAGTTAAGGGCTATTACTCTGAGCTGATAAACAGTAATATCAGTAATCTCCCTTTCGATGACTGCTTGTAACTGAGAAGTGAGTTTTAAAAAATTATGTTACAATCTGGCTGTAGGGACCATATTGTTTAATGTCAGATATTATCAATATTAAATCTGAACCCAGACTATTATTATGCGATACACTTTTTCATTCAAAATGTCGCTTTATATGGCATCTATTTGAATTGAGAGAAGATGATATGTGTGTACGTGTGTATATGTCTTTCCAATTAAGTGGCTAAATAATAATAGGCCAGGTTGGATATATAAGAGCATGTATGTTTGTGTTTTAGTCACGTGCCGATTTTGAGAATTCAAAATCATGACATAGATACTTAGCAACTAAAAGATCAATAAACTTGTGGTACGACCCCGTCATAATATAAATACAAGACTATGAGTACATCTAGGGTAAGCTTCTCCGAAGAAGCAGGCTACAGAGATATTTTAGAAGTGGTGGTGCATGATGACAGTTCTTGTCACCCAGTCTGCTTCAGCTTCTGGGAAGGCTGAGACCGGAAGGCGCAATGAGAACATCGTTCGGCCATTTCCATCAAGTCCAGCAATAACCTCAAATTGGTGAGTTTGGTGATTAGGCGGAGTGAACCACATATATTACGACAGAAAAGATCGACAGCATTTCAATTATGACTTTTTCGCCTTTCGCCCCCAAATCCCAAATATAGTTTTCAATGGCGGCGAATTACATCTGCGGCTTCCTTCTCGACTTAACGGAACAGGCCGATGATGTTAAAATCGCGGAATGCGATTGGCAGGACAGTGGTTTTGCGTCACTGTGGAAAATTCATAATTTGTTTCAATGGTGTATACAGTGGAACATATAAGTATTCTCGGCAAGTGAAATATACATCTACAGATTCCCCCCCCCCCTTCGAATTTCAAACTACTTCAGAATTAGATTGTCAAACAGGTCAGCGTGCGCAAACTGTTGGCGTCCAGGGTCGGCTTCGTTTAAAGTGGTTTTTTCTTTTTTTTTTTTCTTTAAATTTGGCAACAATAGCGAGCTAACAAACAATGACGAGGTACGATCTCTTGAATAATGTGGGCTAATTTCATTGCTAAGCAATAATTTTTGCAAACGTGTTCAAAAGCACCCATTCATCGTGCGCGCGTACACACACACGCCAACAGACACACACACACACACACACACACACACACACACACACACTTCAACGTTTCCTCAAAAACAAAATATGTGCAGGAAATAGCCTTATCTGCAAGGCCAGACTGCAATCTGATGAAGATTCTGTTCTATCACCAAGTTTCATCACGTCCTTTGAGCAGAGGTTGAGAAACCGCAAACTTTATATTGTTCTGTTTGATAATGATGATAGGCAATTAAGCCTTGTTACATTCCATTTCACTGGTATCTTGATTGAGTTTAAAGTTGATTAAAGGAAACCCATTTAGGTACATAATGCTTTTGTCGATCAGAAGTGGTTAATTTCAATCCCGACCATAAAACCTAAATATCTTCCCAATAAAAATATTCTATAAAAGCACATCAACTGCAGGAGAGAGAGAGAGAGAGAGAGAGAGAGAGAGAGAGAGAGAGAGTTTGCATCCATATTTAATAGGTCATGCATGTTTGTTCTCCGCATTGGCGATTCATTTTATTTGATTAGTATCCATTGATTTAGTAACCCTTCCTAACATGGCATTTCTCAGCCGCCGGACAAATCGATTTTTATCCATGAGTGTTGTAACAGTTCCGCCATTTCCGAAACTACGCTGAAAAGGACTGCCCAGAAACCACTTATTTGTATGTAGCAGATCTTCGGCTCAAACCGAAGCATTCCAGTTACAATACCAATAAAAATGGTTGATACGTAGAACTCAACAAGTAGCGATGCAAATATGCTCAAATAATCTGGAATAACATCAAGAAAGGATCATTTTCTGGTATCATTCAAAGGTAAAACTTTAATTATAGAGTGGAAAAATTTCCTGACACTCATTTTTGGACGACTTAGCAAAGGTTAAGAAAATTATTACAGATGAATGCAATATCAGCAGAAATCATGATCAGAATTACAGGCATTAAATAATAGCTGAGTTAGTTAATGAATACTAATGAATCCTTCATAATTGTACGTTAATTCTATTACTCTTGGTATTATAAATTATTGCAAGGTTTTGCTCTTATCGCTTTGCACAGTACGGTCAATACCGAAAGAAAGATATTTGTATGCTTAATATATCGCCATCGAACGTTTCTCGACAGTTATGCCTTGTCGACTGGGCCAACAGATTTAGAATTTCTTTCACATTTTACTTTTTATTTAAAAAAAACACTGTGATAGAGAGATTGATATGTATGTTTCATTACATCTGTATCTGACAGTTCAAACACGTGCATCTATTAAGGTAAATTATTGATTTTTGTACATTTTGTCGTTATTATATCTTACAATTTGTTTACCTACGTTTCTACATTTTCATTTCTCCCCACTTGATTAAAATACTTCAATTACGTCGGTTTAATTAGTACTTTTTGCAGAAATCATCATGAAAAGTACATCAATGTCATCATGAAAAGTACATCAAAATAATCATGTAATTATGAGAAATACATCAAAATAATCATGTAATTATCAGAAATACATCAAAATAATCATGTTATTATGAGAAATACATCAAATTCAAAACAAAAGATACAGAAGATGTAGCAACTAGCTTAAGGTGATATCGAGTTCTCTCCTCATTAACAATAAGCTTTGCTTAGATTATCAGGTAAGGACTTGTAAATTTAGTTCATGTGGTATAGATGTAGTAACTAAAATATGACAGAGATATATAACGCAAGTATAAAGGCGTACAAAGGGACTAAACAAACTGTTAGTTACTATTATCGACCGCTTTTAAAAATCTCTTCCTTGACC
>JAECUM010028893.1:0-19917 GCA_016617855.1 Megalonaias nervosa | reverse complement strand
CTTTAACTATTGTTCTAGTTTTAATATTCCTCAAAGGAATTGCCTCTGGGAACCTTGTTGACGCACACATTATGGTCAACAAATGTTGGTTACCTGACTTGGTCTTACGTAAGGGACCAACACAATCTACCATTATTCTGCTAAATGGTTCGTCAAATGCAGGAATTGGTTGCAGATGAGGCTTAGGTATCTTCTGATTGGGTTTTCCTACCATTTGACAAGTATGACAAGATCTACAGTATTTACAAACATCACTTTTGATTCTTGGACAAGAAAAGTGAGTCAAGATCTTGTGATAAGTCTTATTAATCCCTAAATGACCAGCAAGAGGAGTTTCATGGGCCAGACTAAATATTTCCTGTCTGTATGATTTTGGAACTACAATCTGATAGTTCACTGACCACTCGTCACCAACAGGTACCTCGGGATGTCTCCATTTTGTCATAAGATTTCCATTTTTAATAAAATAACAGACAGGTACTTCAGTGGCTTCAGTTTCACTAACGGCCCTATGAAACAAACAGGAGATTCTCAGGATCTTTTTCCTGTTCGACGACAAGTGATTGTCGTTTATCACCCTGACTAGAAAAAGAGAATGAGTAGTTAAAAGAGGATCACTGTCATCAATACCTTTTAATTGGTCCAAACAAGGAGTTAAAGTAACCTCATGAAACGCCTGACCAATACATGTCAGCTAAAGAAATACTTTCCTTATCGGAATCATTCTCAAGAGCATTCTTTGCCATAGCTCTTGTAACGGCACAAACTGGGTATAAATCAGGGAATTGTTTTTCAATTGGATCGATTTTCTGGTCCAAGGAAGGCTTGTCAGTTACAAGTGGATTAAACGCAACCTTATCTCCAGCTAGGTCGTTGCCTAGTAATAAATGAATGCCCTCAACCGGTAAAGAAGACACTATTCCGACTGTCACAGGTCCTGAAACTAAGTTTGATGAAAATTTACAGAATGGAGAGGAACATTAACAAAGGCGCACTCTACTCCCTGAATGAGAACACTCTCATTAGAAGAAGACTTCTCAGAAAAAGGCAAAGTACTTGATAATAAAAGACTCTGAGAAGCTCCTGTATCCCTTAAACGTTTAATAGGGATAGGATTGGCCAAATCACCCAAGAATGATATAGAACCCTTCGACATGAATGGTTCATAATTCTCCATAATAAAAGCAGACTAGGGTTTATGAGACCCAACAAATGTATTGCTTTCAATACATGACTGTTACCTTGACCTCTTAGAAATAAGAGCATTTGTGATAGGCCTGTCTTGATTCTGATGATTATATTTCAATTTGAAGCAGTCAGAAATAACATGTCCTTTCTTCCTGCAATAGGTACACGCAGGAAGAGACAAGGATTTTTGATAAAGCTAATCAGAAGCTTAATTTTTAAAAGTTGTGCCAGATTGAGTTTTAGAAGGAGTCGCATTAGGCTGAAATACCTTTTTACCAGTTGACTGCTGAGTGAAAGACTTGCTTACAACAGGAACTTTATGAGTTAAGAAATACTCGGCAGCAGCAAGAGCAGCATTTTCTAAGGTTTCGATCTTATGCTCTTCAAGATGAGTCTTAATGTCAATATGGACACAGTTCTTGAATTCTTCAAGTAATACAAGTTGTTTGATATTTTCATAATCATGTTCAACTTTCTTGGCTAAGTACCATCTCTCAAATAACTGCTCTTTCTCTCTTGCAAATTCGACATAAGTTTATCCAGCTTATTTTTTATAGTTCCTGAATTTTTGCCGATAAGCCTCGGGAATTAACTCATAACCCTTTAAGATGCATTCCTTAACCAAGTCGTAGTCAGAACGTTGCTGTACTGACAGGGATGCAAAGATATTTCGGGCTTTGCCATAAAGTACACACTGCAATAATTGAGTCCAATTCTTCTTTGGCCATTTCAAATTTTCAGCAACTTTTTTTAAAATAAGGAAAATATTTGTCTACTTCTTTTCCTCTCTCTCTCTCTCTCTCTCTCTCTCTCTCTCTCTCTCTCTCTCTCTCTCTCTCTCTCTCTCTCTCTCTCTCTCTCTCTCTCTCTCTCTCTCTCTCTCTCTCTCTCTCTCTCTCTCTCTCTCTCTCTCTCTCTCTCTCTCTCCTCGTTCTCAAATTGTAACTGCATTTGTTTCTCTCTCTCCTCTTTTTCCAATATCATTTGTTCTTTATCTCTCTGAGGTTCAAGCTTCCTTAACTCTACTTCCATCTTGTATTTTAATTTCAATTGCTTTATTTTTATGTCAGAGTCTGATACTGATACTGATCGAACCCAAAACACTTTTATCGAAAACATTCTTTTCTACCAAACACTGGATCAAAATGTTTTTGATTTCTTGCTTCGTTAAGAAAGATTTTGCCTCAGAAAGATCATATTTTCTGGCAAGTTCAAGCAATCCAACTGCACCTGAGTAGGACTAGAAAGAAAAGTCTCCACTTTTGATGACATTGTGAAAACCTGTTGATTTCACTAAGATTGCAAACAAAATGTGAAATAATACTTGGGATTTAAAAATTTTTGAAAACTAGGGAAAATTAAATTTCAAAAAAAAAATTTCTGAAATATTTTAGCCAAAATTCATATATCCCGGACGAACCCCCAATTTTCTTTGTTACGTGTCGAGGCTCGTTCAAAGTAACAAAGAAAAGAGTGAAGCCAACAAGCTTTGTAAATTTTAACAAAATAATTTATTTCCCTAGAAAACAAGGTCAAAATATGAAACAGGACTTACGGTTTGCGAATCTAATCCAAACATTAATCCGAGAATTAAAAAATATAAGTCCTATCACTAAAAAGGTTCTAAATGAATCAAAGTTCTAATCCCGATGAAGTTCCAAGATGAAAGGTGACGACGTCTTCTATATATGTTTAGTGCTGTTGTGTTAACAGTTCCTTGTTGAACTTTATGAATGAAGATTAATATTCCGGCTTTAGAAATCCAAATAATTTCCCATAAATGTCTTTGTCCAAGAATTTTGATGAACACAAGTATTTTCTAGGGTGAATAAATTATTTGGAATAAACAATTTAACTCAAACTGCTCACAACACAAACACTTTTGAGCTCCAAAGGTATCAATTTACGACGGAATTCAATCACTAAAAGCGTTAGTTTTTAACGCAGTTTTAGATCACGTGATGGGGTCACGTGGTCACTTAATTCGAATGGCGCAGTAAGACCATAAGACGCTTGACACGTACGCCATAGACGAATTTGATTCTACCTAATGAATTTTACTGCAAGATTCAATAATTAAAAAATTAAAAAAGTTGTTCAGAACAGGGTTGACACGCAAGCCAAATATGACCTTGATTACGACCAATGATTTTCACTCTGTGTTCACCAATTCTGAATCAAGGTCAGGAACTAGGTCAGCTAAAAATACAATGTAGCAAAACAGAACTGAACTGAATTTTCCGATAAAAATGTCGAATCCAATGAATAAAGTTATCATTACAATAACATCTAATGAAATAAAAATAAAATTAAAAGAAATTAAAACTAACACACAAGTAATTAAATTACATATACTTAACAGAAGTAACAGCTGTTTTAGTTTGTTTTTTTGTTGCAACAGATATGAACGTTTCTGGTCCAGATTATTCAGTATTTCTGAATTCCGAATTGGCTACACCAAAAACACTGCAGTCTCATTGCATTCCATCGCTTAAGTCCTCAGTGTGTGTGACAGGTACAACTAAATTGACTGTATGATTTGGCGGGCTATCTCTATCAACATGCTCCTTCAACATATTTATCTGGCAAATGTGTTTTTGTTTTCGCCTCCCATGAGTATTAATGATATAATTTACATTAGTTACTTTTTTTCAACTGTGTAAGGACGATTGTACTTTGCCAGAAGATTATTTTGTAGCATGGGCAAGACAGCCAAAACTCTATCATCAGGCTGAAAATTCCTTTCCTTTGAATTTTTCTTATAGCTTCATTTCATTTTTGACCGAATAGAGTGCAAATTAGTTCTTGCAACTTCACAACCCTTGACAACGTATATTTTGAATTAGTAACATAGTCGTGATTATTAATTTCTGAATCTTCTTTTGAAAGAATTTTCTCTTTTAATAAGTTCAATGATCCACGGACGGTATGTCTAAAAACTAGTTCAAAGGGATCGAATTCTAAAGAGTCTTAAACTGATTCCCAAACAGCAAACGTCAATAAACGAACACCTTCGTTTCGATCTTTCCAGCATCAAAACAAAATGACCGAGCCCCTTGACTTTCAGGGTGATATGCAGAAGACTTAAAATTGATCGATGCCTCATTCATGCATAAATTGTTGAAATCCAGAAATAAAAGTTGACCCCTGATCAGATTGTACATAATTGGGAAAGCTAAATTGCATAAGACAAACTTTATCAAAGATTTTACTATTGTTTTAGCTGCATAGTCCTCAAAGGAATTGCCTCTAGAAATCTCGTGGACGCACACATTATGGTCAACAAGTAGTGGTTGCCAGACTTGGTCTTAGGTAAGAGACCCGACATAGTCTACCATTATGCTGCTAAATGGTTCGTCAGATGCAGGAATAGGTTGCAGATGAGCCTTAGGTACCTTCGGATTGTATTTTCCTACCACTTGAGAAATGTGAAAAGATCAACAATACTTTCAAACATTACTTTGATTTTCGGTCAATAGGAATGATGTAAGTCCTAGCAAAAAGTCTTATTGATCCCTAAATAACCAACCAAAGGAGTTTCATGGGATAAACTAACAATTACCTGCCTATACGACTTTGGAACTACAATGCGATAGCTCACTTACCACTCGTTGCCAGCAGGTACATCAGGTGGTCTCTTTTTTCTCTTAAGGACACCATTTGTATCAAAATAACAAAAACATGTACTTCTGTGGTTTCGGCGGCGCTAAAAGTCCTCTGAAACAAACAATATATTTCGGGATCTTGTTCCTGTTCGATACAAGTGATCGTCTGTTATCACCATGATTAGAATAAGAGAATGAGTAGGAAAAAGAAAATCACTGTGATCAATATCTGTCGATTGACCTCATCAAAGACATCAGCAATACATGTGTTAGCCAAAGGAAAACTTTCCTGATCAACATCTTTGTTAACATCTTTTTTGCCATAGCTCTAGTAATCGCACATGCTGGGTATTAAGCGGGGATTTCTTTTTCAATACGATCATCTTTCTGATCCAAACAAGGTTTGTCAGTTACAAAAGAATTAACTGCAACTTTATCTCCAGCTAGGTCATTGATAAGAATCAAAGGAATACCCTCAGTGAGAGTGCTAACCTAACAATTTTAGTAACATCAAAAGTTGAATTTGGGTGTAAAGTTGGGATGTGTTTTTCACTTACCAGTTCTAATTAATCGTCCTCTCTCTCTCTCTCTCTCTCTCTCTCTCTCTCTCTCTCTCTCTCTCTCTCTCTCTCTCTCTCTGCATTTCTTTCATCCTTTTCATATCGCATTTGCATTTACATTAGCCTGTCTTCTCTTTCCCTATCTCTCATTCCTCTTTCTTCAAACGCATTTAGATTTGTCTCTCTCTTTCCTCTATCCTAAGCTCAAGCTTGCTTAACTCTACTTATTTTTGTATTTTAATTTCAATTCCATAACTTTCAAGTTGATTTAGAAGGAAGCTCGCTAATCAAACCTAAAGCGCTTTTATCAAAAACACTCTTTTCCACCAAATATTGGACCAAAATGTTATATTTCTTACTTCGATGAAGAAGCCTTTGCCTAAGAAAGAACATATTTTCTGTCACGCTGGAAGAATTCGTCCCTTTTCAAGGAGTCTAACCATTCCTGGGTAGGATTTAAAATAATGTTCTTCACTTTAGATGATATTGTGAAATCTTGTATGTTTCACTAAAGATTTCTAAAATAATAATAATAATAATAATAATAATAATAATAATAATAATAATAATAATAATAATAATAATAATAATAATAATAATAATAATAATAATAATAATAATAATAATAATAATAATAATAATAATAATAATAACAATAATAATAATGAGGACTTTGTATAGCGCCTAATCGTTAGAAGCTCTAAGCGCTTTACAACATTTGACAACACTTAAAAAACATATATAATGATATGATTACAAAAATAAAAACAAACACCACGAAATTAGAAACAGAAAACATGCTCTAAATATTTAAGGTAAGGATACATTATTAGGTCTTTAAGTCTGTTCTTGCAGTTGAAATAGGTGAGTTTTAAGAGCGCTCTTGAATGAGATCACTGTGTCTTTGTGTCTAAGTGCAGTGGGCAATTCGTTCCACGCTGCTGGGCCCTGGTATGCAAAAGAGCGTTGTCCATATGATTTCATCTTCATAGTGGGAATAATGAGAATACGAGTGTCAGAAGAGGAGCGTAAGCATCTTGCAGGTGTGTACACATGGGTGAGGTCAGATAGGTATGTTGGACTGGAACCCGTCAGTGAAACGTAGCACAGAGAACAAATGTTGTGTTTAATTCTGGATCGTATGGATAGCCAGTGTAGGGTACAGAGCAGGGGAGAGGCGTGCTCTGATCGTGGTACTCTAAGGATGATCCGAGAAGCTGTGTTTTGAACTTTTTGAAGTTTCTGGAGTAGATATTGAGACAAACCAGACAGAATTGAGTTACAATAGTCCAGTCTTGAAAGTACTAAGGAACACACAAGTGTTTTAGTGGCATCAACTAAAAGATACTTGCGAATGGAGCTGATGCGTCTCAGCTCAAGATATGCAGCCTTGCATTTGTTCATGACATGTTGGTGCAATGAGAGAGAGTACTGTCGAGAGTAACACCTAGGTTTCGTACTGACTGTGTGAATTTAATGCTGGTGTTGCTGATATTTATTGTCTGAGGTAAAGGATGTGAATGAGAAAGTCTTTGTGTTGTAATCAGGATGGCTTCAGTTTTATCATCATTCATCTGCAGCTTGTTATATGTCATCCATGATTTCACATCGGAAATGCACCTCTCTACGCCTTGGATGGTAGCTTCAACTGCAGCTGGATGGCTAGATTTGTATATTTGGGTGTCATCACCATACAATTGGTGAGACACTGGATGATGATCTATGACACTTGAGAGTGGCTGAGTGTATATAATGAAGAGAACAGGTCCAAGAGCAGACCCCTGTGGAACACCACAACACAACAACATATATCAACTGGGCTGGAGTGTTTACCATTTGCGGACACAATTTGTGTCCTGTTGACCAAGTAGGACTTGAACCATAGTAAGGCCGTATCATGAATGCCAAATACATGCTAGAAACGGTGAAGTAATATATCATGGGCTATAGTGTCAAATGCTGCAGACAAGTCAAGGAGAGTGAGGATTGCAATCTTCCCGCTATCCAAAGCAGAGAGAAGGTCATTGACTACTTTCAGAAGAGTAGTTTCAGTACTATGGCAAGGGCGATATGCAGACTGTACATTGCTAAAAAGACTGTTTGAATTCAGATGAGATACAAGTTGGGATAGAACAACTTTTTCTAAGATTTTTGACATGAATTGGAGATTAGAAACTGGGCGGTAGTTCTTGAAATCATTATGGTCGAGTGTTGGTTTCTTCAGCAGAGGCTTTACAATGGCAGTTTTGTAAAATGATGGGAATTCCCCAGATGAGAAAGAGGTATTAATAACATGTGAAGGCAATATTGGATCTAAGCACTCTAGCAGCAGTGACGTCTGAATCTGATCAAGTTCACATGACTTTGGTGCACTCTTCATCACGACTGTACATACTAAATCCATAGAGACAGATTCAAATGCTGCTAACGGTTGCCGCTGAAATTCTGTATCGCAACTCTATGGTGACGACGAGTCAACTGAAATTATGTTGTCAAGTTTATCTCTGATGGTTTGTACTTTGTCACGGAAGAAATTTGCAAACAGGTCCGGAAGGTCGACTAGAGAGAAGGTAGCTGGAAGTGGTGTACATTTGTTTCTTGACATTAGCTTGTTAGTAATCTCAAATAGCTCTTTGCAGCAGGAACTTTCCGTGATCTTAGTACTGTAGTGGGCTGATTTCGCTGCATGGACTACGTTTGTGAAATTCTTCTTAGCGGCATCATAGATCTGCTTATGAATAGTGAGTCTGGTGGAAAGTCAAAGCCTCTCAGCTTTACGGCGGTCTCTTTTAGCAGTGCGAAGCTGGTCCCTAACACTGGTATACCACGGAGGACACTTCTGAATTGCTACTCTGCACTTGGTTGCTGGGGAATGTTTGTCAAGCAATGAACGCAGGCAGTTATCGCGTTGTTCTGCTGTAGGAAGTAAGCTAGTTGTTAGGTTTGCTTGGATGTCATGCATTACTTGGGTTCTGTTTATCATACGGAGGTTTCTGTTAGTAGCGAATAAAGGTGGAGGGTTAGGGACTGATACGTCAAGATGGCATATAATGCAGAGGTGATCTGATGAAAGTTAGTGGGACAACAGGGAGGATTGTAGAATATTATCATCAGGTTTGTAAAGAATCCAGTCTAAAATGTGACCATGTTTATGGGTGGGTTGGTTAACTGACTGTTTGAGGTTGAAAACGTGAATGGAATCTAGGAGTTTTGATTTGCATGGGTTTCCAGGACAGTCAAAGTGAAAGTTGAAATCTCCAAGAATAATCAGGTTGCCACCTATCGAATTTCCATAATCCAGGAGATTCGGAAAAGAGATTCTGTCAGCTTGTATTTTCTACGAGGAGGAGGGCGGTAGGGGCAGAAAAAATGGACTGACCTTTGTTCCAGTGTGAGTGTAGTTTGGACTAGTTCAAACGATGTGTGGTAGAAATTGAAGGTTGTAGTGTAGTTAACACGGTTGATCATGGAGTTCTTTGCGATGACAGCATTTCCACCGCCGCGAGTGTGGCGGGGGAACGACTTGATGGAGTAGCCGGTGGGTGTTAGATCCGCGCACTTGGGTTCATCGCCTGATGTTTTTAGCAATGTTTCTGTCTGGAAAAAGACGTGGATATTCTGATCGTTGATAAAATTATCTATTTCTGTACGCTTTTCCGATGGTCCTACTGATTGGGCATTGAATAATGCGATGCACAGTGGTATCTCTTCGATATTTGACACAAAGGTTGACGATTTAATTGGAATTTGAATAAGGTTGTCTAAATTAACGGCCGAATTTTTAAATTTCTGTGCCGGAAATGGCGAAAGGGAGATAACTGGAATTCTTCTTCCAGTTCTACGCCGGCCAGCTTTGAAACAACGCTTCCTTTTCCGCTTCCGTTTACAGTTATGTAATGAGGAATGTAGTCCCAGGTCGTTTAGCCTAGTGCACAATGTAGTGTGGGGAGCCAAGGAGTGGTCATTTAATGCAATTAATGAGGGTCCATCATAGCATAAACGGGTGGGCTGACGAGTATCACGTGATGGCGGTTTGTTCACTAACAAAGGAAGTTGTAACAGTGGAGCAAGACAGCTGAGAAAAAGTCTAAATTGTTTCGTTTCCAATACAAGAAGTTGAAGAAACACATTTGAATAGAACAGCCAGTGCATGATAAAAAAATAACGCAGACGAAGACAGACAACAAGCACAAAGATCATGAAAAACGGCACAAAAATCCGGGACAGCTGCCTCAAGCCGGTTAAGCGATAGCGGCCATCTTGAATTATGTGAAATGATACCTGGTACTTAAAACAATTTCACAACAAAGTGATTTCAAATTTCAAAACTAAGTTTCCTGAAATATTTTAGAGAAATTCATACCCTACGGATGAGCGCCCAGGTTTCTATTACGACTCTGTGGTCTTGAAATAATTAGTAGAAAAGAGCGAGAATAAGCATGATTTGTAAAATTCAACAATAACGTATTTCCCTAGACTACAAATTGAAAATATAAACAGGAACTTACAGTATTGCGAATTAAATCTCCCAAATAATGCTAGCATAACTGACACAAGTCCTAATGATTAATATTCAGAATAAATTTTAATGATAATCCAAATTAAATTAAACCGCCGGAAGTGTTGTTAGGTCTGTGGTGGCCTGTGTCGTAGTGATCTGCCGAGAGTCTATTGCTGAATCACAATAATACAATCCAAGAATATATCCGTATTTAAATTTCACTAAAATTTCAATTATCTGTTTCTAATAATGCTACTTTTTTATGAACACTTGGTATTTCCAGTGAAACATTAATTTGAATAAATAAATTCCAGCCCAAAATACTCGTGGACACAACAATTATACAACTGATTATGCCTCAAGATCTTCTAGCGTGAATAAATATTTATTCAAATATATTAAAAAACTATGACATGAAAGAAGACCCAGAATGTGGGACAACATTTAATTCTAGAAAAATTTTAGTTATAATCAGAAATTCTTTACTAAAATTATAATGAAGAACATGGTAAACACAATGTCCTTGACTCAGGCCAAGATAGCAATCCTAATAGTTAACCTATACTCATAGTTAAAATATTTGCAATGTATCGATTGTTTACAGAATAAAAAAATCATGATTCAGGTAAGGTAGGAGATGAACTTGATTTTGGACAAGGTCAAGTCCAAAATGCATTTATCCATAATACATAATGAATAAAAAGAACTAAAAATTCTAACAAACAAATAATGTGAATTGAATATACATAACATTACAAATTTCTCCTCAACTTGAAGAAATAATAACAGAGATACAGGAAAATTGCAATGACATATATCATATTAAAATATCCAGTGTATCTGCTAGTGCTACTTCAATCGTGTCTGTTGCAACATTTATGACTACGTCCAGTAAATTTGTATAGTCATCTGGTCCAGTATGGATCTATTTTGAAGAACAAAATGGGGAATAATTGCGTGATATGAACATTATGAGAGCCGTTTAAACAACGATCTACCAACCGTCGTGAAAAAAGTCCGAAGATCGAAGCTTGTGAATAGAAAAAGCAACAGTCTAAACAAAAGATATTAATAAAGAAAAAGACAAGTGTAACAAACATACAGAAAAACTGACAGACAATACATACGTGGGTAGATAGAGAGGCACAAATATAGAGTAAATATAAGGGTACATTTTACTATCAAACATACATCGTAATTCACACCTTAATGATTTCATACAGGGTTGTTTGTTTATATATTTAATCTCTCCGCTTGAGGGTGATGTGAGCTAAGGTCATTTTGCCTTGACATGTGTCGGAGTTTGTACCTGTACATTCTCATACAAGGACAAATGGTTATACGTAATTTCTTAAAATATGAGCGGAACGGTTGGATATATCGGTGCTGAACCTGAACATCATAAAAGTTTAATACTCTGTCAAGCTTTCTTTGCAAGAGAGTGGAACTTTAAAATTACATAATTTTTGTCTATATCGTTTGTACATGCCTATATTGAAAGTTATTATCAATAAACTACGGTCTATTGTCTAAAGCTCTGTCACAATACTTGTCCTAAAACCTCATGTATTTGTTTTGAACGATGAAAAATTAAAAATAAGTGGTACTAATAATTCTCCCGAGATGATTAATGCACGATATAACTTTAAATTTATTATTATTATTTTACGCGTGAATCAATATTCTACACTGTAGTAATTAGCAGCAGAGAGGGTGGACCCTACAACTTTTTCCGAGGGTCCGTTAGCAAAAAATAAAGGTTCCTACGAAGGGCTAAAAAATAAGGTCAATAACGCTAAACCGAATCCGCTAACCGAACATATTTCGTTGTTGCGGTAAACAGGCCACAATAACGAAATCGACGGGGTTAGTTTGATTTTGGTACTCGTTCGTTGATGTATTTTTTGTTAAATTTTAGGCGTGTTTTGTTTGCGTCTCACGCTCATTTTTTTGTCCGTCCACCCTCTCTGCTGCTGTAGTTAAATCATTGTTATATCAATAATGATTGGGGAAGCTCACTCAGCTAGACTAGCTCGAGAGCGACTAGAAGCAATCAAGAAATATTTACCTGTCCGTGATTCGGTCGGACAAAAATTACAAGCGCGTCAGCAGACACAAGAAGAATTTGCAGAAGGTGCAGAACAATTATTCAAACCAATTACTGAACCAACAAAGAAAATTGTTTCAGCAACTGAGGCAACACAAAAAGCTCTTGAAACATTGCCTGCCGATATTGCTTGGCGTCTTCGAGCAACTCAACCACCACCCAGGCAACTTCCTCAACCACCACCTGAAATTCAACCGCAACCTGAACCACGAAAAGCCAAAACCAAAATAGTAGATAAATTTACGCAGGAGGGTATTGCCGCTATTAAGACCCAGACCAAATAATGAATATTTCCGCATATGGATATTATCGAAGAGAAAATACGTGAAACCTGAATATATTAATACTCTAAAATATAGCGACTAGTTTAGGGATATATTTCGCATCGCTACTGATACTCCGTAGATCAGGTCTGAGGAAAGTATTAGTCAGTTTGAAATTTTTGACCAGTATATTAAACAAGAAAAGCAAGTAAGAGAACAAAGAAAAGAAGAAATAAAACAGAAACTTAAAAAAGTATAAGCAGATAGGAAATCAAGGAAGAAAAAAGCAGTGGAAACAATAGGTGAGGAAGAAGAATTCTGTGGTGTCCCGGGTACCACTGAAAGCGGTCTTGGTACAACGGGAAGTGGTGTTGTTACTTGTCCTAACAACGTCCTTGCCGACGTGGACAGATTAGAAATTGTGATTGGTGGAAAACGAGCTGGTAATAATTCTCCTGAAATTATCAACGAAATCTCATCAATTTGTCAACGATTATTTACCGGTGGCATCATGGACATTAACGTGCATCGGTCCCTCATCGACGAAATTACCGATGATTATCACAGTGATTAAACAGTTAGATATTATAATAAAATGATCATACACGCTGCTCAACGTGGACCAACTATGGTCAGGGTCATAAATTCGAGATTACCTGTATACAAGATATTTTACGGAGATGGACTCGGCGATGTTGTTCAGGATCTATTTAGAAGTATAACCCCAAGAGCAATACCGATTTCAAAGCAACTAGGAATGAAAGCTATTGACGTTGTTCGTGAAAAAGGTATTGATGCTGTTGGTGATGCTGCCAGTAAAGCGTTCTCTGCAATCAAGGATAGACTAGCATGATTAATACGACGAAAACCTCAGCCAGTAAAATTACCCAGCACCGAAGTGATGCCTGCAAGTGTTAGTAAAATAATAAATCAAGCCGCAAATCAAAACCTAGCAGAGTTAGCTGATGAAAAGGAAACAAATTTAGCAGCAAGTCTGATGGCAGGAAGTGGTCTTCGTATTAGACGATGACCAATAACATAACATGTTCAAACGTGTACCTGATCCCGCATTTGACGTGGATGCGCCAGTTCTCAAAGATGAATCGGTACGCGATTATCAATATTATTTTCTTACGACGCACGACAGCCAAATCAGCGTGGACGAATCGAATTACAAGTTCAAGATACAAGTAGATATTTCTTACCCGCTGAAGCATTCATCGAAGTAGAAGGTGAAATTTAAAAAACAGATAATACTGAATACGGAGCCAATGATAGTATTGGTTTTGTTAATAATGGCATCATGGCGTTGTTCGACAGCGCCACGTACATGATCGACGGAAGAAATATTGAATCGATTCAAAAAGATGTTGACGTTGCCACGACGATCATTGGTCTTGCAAGATACAGCGACGATTATGCAAGATCAGCTGGTCCATCAATGTTGTTTTACAAGGACACTTCTGATAGCCCTGAATACAACCAGTATGAAATAGGACGACCAAGGAACTTTGCTAGAAATGCCGATGTGGATGTGCAAAGTATGATTAATAATGTCAATCTAGATTACAACTTAGGATTTTTAACACGTCGAAAAATGTTGCAGGGAAACAGCCGAAGATTTTCTTGCGCGATTCCACTATCACATATTTTTGGATTCTACAGACACGTACGAAAGGTCATTTTTGGAGCCAAACATACAATTGTACTCGTACGAAAAGCTACAGACGATGATGCAATATGGCGACCTGCTGGTGATGCTGGTAAGGTAATTCTGACAAAACTTTCATTGTGGATGCCAGTAATGACTCCAGCGATATCTGAAGAAGATCGATTACTCGCTTTCATGGGCAGCGGCGGTAAGTCGACGTTATCATGGTTAACAGCAACCACAGATGCTGTTCAAAGTACAATTAATGGTTTATGCACATGGCAGATAGCATCACAACAGGGTATCTTTGCGCCGCGACATATATTCGTTGCACTTCAAAATGCTGCACGAGTAAATAATCAAACAACTAGCGCTATGATATTTGACAAACTCGGTGTTTCCGAAGTTTCATTGAGAATAAACGGACATCAAGAACCATCGGAGGATATTTGTTGAATTTTCAGCTGAATCATGTGGCGCGTGCATATCATAGATTAATGTCGTTTATGAGACGTGATCAAAATATTGATACTGGTTTACAAATATCACAGCTAGATTTTACAACTCTGTACCCGATTTATTATTTTTCGCTGGAGCATTTGGATTTGTTTAGACAGTCTGTGGTTGACATACATTTTCGAGCTCGTGTTAACAGAGATGCTGGAGCTATTCCTAATTACAGAGCAATCGCCGTTATATTATCCGATAAAACAATGTTACCTGAAGGTGTTGGTGGACGAATGAGAGTTATTGATGCTCCAGTAGAAAATATGTAAGTGTCAATTTAGAAGTCAGAAATATATCATAAATGTTATATCATAATGTTAGTGTCAGTCTGACTCCTAGTCAGATTAAAAGACTCCAGTCAGCATCAGCGAAGCGATGTGGAACAAAAATATCATTAAAACAAGAACAAATGAGCGGTGCAAATAAATTATCGTTGACCGAACGTCAGTTTCAGAAATTCAACGAATCAAAACAATCCAACAAAGGAATGCGAGTAAATCTTTCTGCGGTGCCATCAGCGACATCGTTAAGACTGGTGGGATATTTTCACTTCTCGCAGCTATTCCAGGAATAATAGCCGCTGCCGCTCCAGCTGTTGCAAAAGCTGCTGCGTTAGGTGCAGTTGGGACAGCTGCTGCAATGGCATTAAAGAAAGCAACAGGAAAAGGAATCCAAAAAAAATGGAAAGGGTCTGAGACTTCCAGGGTCTCGATGCGGAAAAGGATTAAGACTTCCAGGGACTCGCTGATTTTCCCGACGTCTAACTTTGATTTACTCGATGCTGCTAAGCAACTTAATATAAAGAATTTAGAGGTGTTTTTATGCGTGATCAATTACCGAAAAATCCAAATCTGATTGAAACAGGTATTATTAATCTCGATAAAAGCTCTGGCCGTGGCACTCACTGGGTTGCATATGCAATTGATCCGCGTGGTATTGTTTATTT
The DNA here is from genome assembly GCA_016617855.1 of Megalonaias nervosa. Lineage (NCBI taxonomy): Eukaryota > Metazoa > Mollusca > Bivalvia > Unionida > Unionidae > Megalonaias > Megalonaias nervosa. The sequence goes on along the minus strand of JAECUM010028893.1, from coordinate 4,589 downwards.
CGATTCGTATGGGTTGGCGCCACCAAAAGAATTTTTAAAATACATCGGCAGACTTCAAAGTATTCCAATCTGGTATTCAACGCTACCAACACAAAAAATAGCCGACCCGCCGATATGTGGCCGTGAGGCACTAGCAGTACTTGATGCTGTATCAAGATCAACGAAACCACCTCATAAAGCTGTACACGAATATACATTAAATAATCGCTAATCATATAATGGTAGACATTTACGGAAGATCAGCCAAAACCAAACCTCAACAAGCACCAGGTGAAGACTTACTCAAGCGAGTAACAAAACAGATCAACGACGAATTATCTGACATCCTCAATCTTGCCAACGTTGACCCACACGAACTTGTTATCTTTCAAAACCGTGAAGGAAACTTGAAGACGAGTAATATTTCAATCAGTGATATTTTTATTCGTAATCGATTATCGCGAGAAGGTCTTGTTGCTGTATATGACAAAGACGGCAAACTTGTTCCTAGTGTTGTTACTCCGTCGTCGATCCGAGATAGCATAAGTGAACGAGTGTTAAAAACCGGTGATATAATGAACGGCGTCATTGACATGAATAACAATAAAATTATTAATGTAGGAGAACCGACGGATAATCTGGACGATGCAACAAAAAAATATGTAGATGATAACAATATTCCGATGACAACTTCGTTGTCGACGATCAATGATGGAATGACCGCATTTAGAACTGAATTTTTTAATCATGTACAACTGTTTATGAATTTTCGCAGTAACGTAAATAGAACCCCTAATGAATTTTTTGGAAGTCCACCAACCGTTGACATAAAACTCACAGACGTTAACACGAAACTCAACGATATTGTCATTGGAATTCCTAATATCATTCAAAAAACTAATCTGATTAATATTCCACACAAACAAATTAGCAATATCGTGTACACAGTATCATCAGGATCATCAACGTGGACACCAAGCGATAACACTATTAAACATACCGCAGAGGTAACCGGCGTGTACAGGCTGTCCGTATTCAGCTCTGCAAAATTCAGTATATTTACCACGTATCTATGGCGTCATTCAACAGATAATTTTTCTGGAACTGTATCTATTATATTAAATAAAGATACTTAAGAAACGTGTATGCTGGTATCAGATGATAAAAACTTAACCTCGGCGTCCTACTGGTGGTGCATAGAATTTGTAGCTGAAACACTTACGTTTTCTTAGACAACGACTTAATATAATATAATGATAGACGTTGAGCGATACAGATACGATCAAGTAACGACATGGCAGAATAAATTAAAAACCATAATCGATGATTATACAGCAAAAATAAAGAAATATCGTAGACGTGCGGTTGTCGTTGATATCATCGTTTATTCGGTTTCCGCGAATGTTGCTGGAACCGGCGTAGTATTATCAACGTTGACGATGACAGCGCCGATCGTTGTAACAATCATTGTTTCATCGTCAACCACGATCACTGGAATATTTAATATTATCGCGAAAAAGATAAATACGTGTACAAATGAAAAATTGAACGAGTACACGATGAAATTACATACCGCAACTGTAGCATATTCCAAATTATCATTGATGATTTCTTCGTCGCTTAATGATGGAATAGTATCTGACGAAGAATTGAGTATTATAATAAAGATCTACAATGACGTATTTGAGGAAAAAATTCCAGAACAGGATTTAAAACAATAAAAATATAATAATGACATCGTTCAATCAGCGATCGCAGGAATTATTACGACAGATCGTCACTAATACTGCTCCGGTAAGAACCACAATGATATCGGCGAGTTCAACTAATCCTGAATTCAGCATTAATTATCCAACTGCAATTCCAGCATCCGATATAGCATTAGCGTAATTACGAGTTTATTATAGCTGGCCAAATATTAGGTCAAAATCGTTTGGTGGACTACAACCGAATAATTCATTAGTATTTGCAAATAAAAATGAACCCGATGGAACACTTGATTGGCAAGTAGTTAGTATGCCAACGGGCAGTTATCAAATAGAACAGATCACCGAAGAATTCCAGCGCAGAATTAAATCCATCACAGGAAAAGAATCAAAGATTGCCATTACTGTTCATGAGCCAACCCTGTCATCGGCCATTGAAATAAATTCTTCGGATTATGCTGTGGACATATATCAATCTTCGATCAGGTCAGTGTTGGGATGGCCAGATATTCCACTGCGATATCAAGGACCTCCAGAACCACGACAAGATGAATTTTTTACAACGGAAAAAAAATACAAAAAAAACTGGACGTTTGTTTTGACGGAATTCCTGGTGTCGGTTATAGACTTGATTGGTTGGACAACAAAGATTATCTTGATGATGGAACATGGCTTCCTCATTATCATTATCTTATATATTTCGTTGAATTTGACCCATTAACAAAACGTTATATACCCGGTTCTGAATATCCCAATGAAGATCCGATCGATGGATTTGTTGCTTTAATCGAATTTGAACACAATAATAAAATCAATGATTTAAAAAATCTGTTTTTATCGTTAACACACGTTTACGACCAGGACACAACAAAAAAATATTATTGAAACAATACAACATCTGAGTAAACTCAGAAATGATATGTACATCATTAATCGAACTTTTATCTTGTAAATGATTGAACAAGAAATTTAGTGAAAAAATTTAGTAATTATTATAAAACAACAGAAGAAGCAATCTTAACATTTACAACAGCAAAACTAGATTCAGATAGATTAAATCGGAGACTCACGGATGTTATCGATAATTACTTTCCTAGAATCGTGGAATCGTGGAGAAAAATAGCACCACCACCGAATATCCTCCGATGCAACAACCATCCGTACTCGGGTGGTCGTCACATTTCACCAGGCATCGTTAATATCACATCAACGATCGTGGTCAATCTAGTATGTGATCTTATCGACGGTGGTTATCAAGTTGACACTGAAAAATCCAATAAGGCCCAGCAGGGATACATTTTGTATTCATTTACACCTCAAGTCCCACCAGGTTATGTGATTGTTGTTGTTGTTGTTGTAGGGTTTAACGCCATTTTTCAGCACAAGATAGGCTATACATGGCGACCAGTATAATTGGTGGAGGAAGAACCCTGGAAAACCCTGGGAAGAACCACCGACCCACGAGAAGAAACTGGCAGGCTTTCACGTTAGCCGAGCCTGTTATTTGATTGTATCAGAACTAATCAATGTTGTTTATCTAAAATGTCATAATCAACTCTTATCGCGCATACATTTTAAACTTACTGACCAGTCTGGCCACTTGCTCGATCGTCAGAGTCGTTAAATATAAACCTGTATGTACGCTCATAGAGCGTCATCGCCGTAACGTAGTTACGGAAAACACCAAGAAAAAAAAAATGTCCCTTGAACAACTTCAAGGACTAAGTCAAGGATAAAATAAATTTTTTTTACCCCCATGATTTTATCAGGATCAGAAATGAATTATCCTGGTACAACGTTACAGGTGACACTATTTGTTTCGTTGTCAACGTCACTATGGTCACTCTCACTATGATCAGAGTCACACTCGTCTTTATCTTTAGCCAGTAACTCTTCCGTCATCGACATAATATCTCTCAGCGTGTACAATTCTTTTCGTTTCGTATTCGTGAGATAATTCTGGCCTAACCTTTTCGATTGAACGTGAAAGAGGAACAACTAATTTCACCTGCGTATCCATGATTGCTGCCAGAGATCGTAACATCGCCTGCTGGATTAACTTTATGAATCTATAATCGGAGGGCAACGTATACCTATTTTCTGACTTCCGAAATTGTAATGACTCAAAATCACTCATAATTTTTTCAGGATCAAGCTCATCAGATATTTTTATACCGCTGTGTTGTAATTGCTTAATAGCAGCAATAATTGAGGTGATGGTTTCGTGGTTCATTATTTTCTATATTATAAATTATTTGTTTAATAAATATTTCTGAATAAATATTTATAAAAAATAAAAATATTCTAGAAAATCTGACCAGCATCACAATGTTGTTGGGTACCTTAACCGTCAACGCTAGAAAATCTGATCAAAATTATGGTTTTGTTGGGTATAATACCCCTAAAATTCAGAAAATCCGACCGAATTTCATAAAAAATAAAATTTTATTATAATAAAAATATTTCTGAATTAATATTTATAAAAAATTAAAATATGGTAGATAATCTGACTGAATTCGCAATTTTGATGGGTATATTACCCGTCAACGCTATAAAATCTGATCAAAGTCTCAATGTTGATGGGTATATTACCCGTCAACGCTAGAAAATCTGACTGAATTAGCAATATTGATGAGTATATTACACGTCAACGCTAGAAAATCTGAAGGAATTTCATAAAAAAATAAATTTTTATTATAATAAAAATATTTTGAATCAGATAAAAATAAAAATTATATTTTGAATCAGATAAAAATAAAAATTATATTTTGAATCAGATAAAAATAAAAATTATATTTTGAATCAAATAAATATAAATATATTTTGAATCAGATAAAAGTAAAATTATATTTTTGAATAAAAATAAACAGCAGTTATGATGTTCAGTCTACCATTCCACTGGGT
>JAECUM010028892.1:0-11530 GCA_016617855.1 Megalonaias nervosa | reverse complement strand
AAGTAGCTTGACGTACAATTTTAAAATTATTCCTGAAATTAGCTCCGTTGATCGCAACTGTATTGCCCACAGCAGCCAAAGAAAGTATGTCTGCAGCGGTAGAGAACTCGGAACTTTCAGCTACTCCCGTGTTAACATCTCTGAATCAACACATGTTAGCGCACGATCTCATGTAATCATCGCTGAACATGATCGGATTCAGGATTGTGCTGGATTGGAGGAAGTAGCTATTGATTTCTTCAACGGTCTGATTGTTCAGTTGGTATTGCGCCGACTTGAATAACGACCATCCATTATTTTGCAGCGTGATCTGTGAATTAGCTGCATAGTCCACTGGCGGGTTTGCGTTTATCTGTATTTCCTTGGACTTCCAGAAAGGTCTTATGGAGAAGCAGGTACACATGTTCGTCACGCGTTTCTATTTTCCGATTGGTACTCGAGTAGAGATTAATGATGTTTGTGTCATGATACTCGACGTATTACATTCTCAGTGGTAGAATAGTCGACGGGAGTATCATCGTTCAGATGAAGGTAGTCGGAAGTAAATCTCGAATACATGATGCCATGCTATAAGGATGTCATAAAAAAATTACACAATCTTTTCAATCCATAACCGGACATGATTGCACCCAGAGAGGGTGAACCCACTGGCCTCTCCAGATCCTGTAAAATCTTTTCTAATCAAGCACTGGGAACAGCTGCCGCTTTTTTAAAGGCCTGCTTAGCCTGTAGATAGTAGGTAATTCTTTCATTGTTATTATCGACCGCATTTCCGGACTGATCAGTAAGCCACATAGTGATTTCCGAGATCGCGTACGTGTTCAGAATGGAATAGTAAATGAAGGGATTAGGACGAATTTGCATGAGTGATCCCGTGAGAACGTTAACTGAAGTCGAATAAATCCCGTTGGAGGCCGAACCGACCTACAACAGCAATCCATGAGCGATCGAGCAGTTGATGAAAAAGCTGTTGACGTCGATGATGTTGAGGGGAAGATCTCCTTCGTACACACTATTTTTCGTTAGAGTGGTACCCACGCTGAAGGTATCCGATCGAGTTGTCCATGTCAAATCGCATGAGATAATTTCCCGAGAGCGTGATTCTGGTTCGCAGCGTGGAGTAATTGGGTTCGATTTTGATGTTGGCGACGTCATCTCCGTTAGCGTTGACCAGTCTGGAGATTTCCTTGGCGATATTGGTGATGTTGTACCCGCCTGGGGAGAGAGTGATCGTTTTGTTGCTGAATATTGGGCTACGAGCTCACGTACGAAAACTGATTGTTTTTCGCAGTGACCTTAAAGAATCTACTACTGGTCTAATTTCAGCTGGGGATAATACCGCAGAGTGGAGGTGACCGAGCGTGAATCGAATAGCAACATGGTATCCTCGAGAGTCATGTCGGAAAACTTTGTTTTCTATGTCAAGTCCTCGTAGAAAATTTTATACTGATACAACGTCATCCGCTTTTGATCCAGAAGATGACTGAGAATTTCGACTATCTCAATTATCGACGTCCACGCCGACATTTTCCGCTTGTTTAGAAGCGATCAGCAACTTGAGTCGCGAGGCGATCTCGGACGGATTGTAATAGTAGCGGATGCCTTCTCCTTCTAGATCTCCAGGTAATGACGATTTATGCGGTTTCATCTCTTCTTGCAAAAATGGTACTAACAGCTGCCTCGCTAGGCGCTCAGCATTAAGAAGTCAGTGTTAGGACTGGTCGGCCTGGTGTCAGGATAATGTGACTGGGTGGGACATCATGCTACATGTCTCCGGCATGATGCCCCAGTGTTAGACATCACTATAAACTGCTACACTGCAGATATCGTAGCGATATGACTGAAAAATTCTTAAAGCTACGTTAAAAAATCATAATCACATCACACATCATCTCTTCTTGTTCCCTACTTTTAATAGCAATTTAGCAGCCTTTTTTGGTTCATCTACTTCCATGCGCTGTTTTGCTCTTTCCATTAACTCTTCATAAGTCAGATTCATTGCCTCTTTGCTCAACTTCCCTTTGGTCTCCCTAGTATGAAGTGTGGGGACAGCAGCTAACTTTTCCTTGTAATACTTATTTTTTTCCTCTTCTATCCATTTTTCACGACGTTCTGCCGCGTCCACAAGAGGACGGTTGATTCTCTTGGTCTTTTCAGCAAGTTACTTTTTCACAAATTCTCCAGTCTTTCTTAATGATTTCTTTGTAAGTACAGCAGATTCTTCGTTGTCTTAATAGCGTTGGAGGATATGACAACTCCATGACTCTTCGATAAACCTTTTCTTAGTTTACTCTCCTCTTGCAGGCTATCTTTGTACATTCTTAACTTGCCCACAAAACTCAACATGTGATCCTTTTTAGCCTTGCCTTTTTTTTTTATCCTGGCGGATGTACCATAACTCTGAGTGACGGCGTTCAGTATCCTGTAGGCTGATAAAGAGTTGAAGTAATCGTCGGCATAGGACGCTGTGGGCTTAACGTGTTCCTGTATTACTGGAAAATCATTGTCCACAAATTTTTCTAGCCACACGATATTTGGTTTTTTAGGTCGTTCCCTGAACTTAAGCATGATTGCCATAGCTTTATACGCATCAGAGATCCCCTTCATTTCACGTTCTTTCTTCATTTCTTGATCTTGGCGCAAGCATTCTTTCGACGCCTTTTTTCCCTGTATCTTTCTTTCTCAGTTCGATCATTTTGGCGTCAACTCTCTTCATCAGCGTGGCAGCACTCTCCTCAAGTTACTAGTGGGTAGGAGGTATCTTAGTAGCGGACATCGTCCTTATCTCTTTGATCAGTTGTTGCTGAGCCGACTGAAGTGTATCCTGCGTCGCTTTCAACGTGTTCAGCAGCTCATCTTCCTTGACATCATACGTAGTGATGGCCTATTTTGTCCTCGAGGACGCGCTGACGCAAGGCGGCTCGCTGGTCGATAAACTTTTTGTGAATGTCCTCGAGCTGACGATGCGTGCTGACCATTTCAAACGGCATGGCTATACTAATCAGGAAGGTAAAATTCGTCAAAACCTTTTCGATAACGTTCCGGGATCGTTTCCACATCGCGATTAAAGGTCATGAAATCATGCTTAGAACTCGACGTCGTTGCTGCATAGCAGTATTCGAACTGTTTTTCGGTGATACCACTGCAATGATCTCTCGCGATCGCGTCGATGTCTCGGTTGTCCAGTCCTGACAAGAGGACAAAGCATCCCGTGTTCCTTCGAATGTACTTAGGCACGTCGTAGTACGACTGACTGAGATAAAGTCTGTTTCAGCGCTTGTTCCTTGACACCGAAAAATACTCACAGATTTTATTCGTGTTCTCTCGGTCGATCTTAATATCGTGAAACACGCGTGTCTGCATCCAGTTCTTCTGCGGGCTGGATCTCTTCTGGATCTCCTATCGTGAAAACATCGTCAGCTGTGTGGCCGAACTTGTGAAGCGTGTTGTACTTATCCTGATGAGGACTGAGCGTATAAATCATCACGCGATCACACTTCAGCATGTTTTTGAGGAGCGTATTTCGTTTTCGTACGACCAGTGGGAACCACCATCATGTAATGACAATCCGGCATCAAAACATGATGTGGATGCTCTTTCGTGTTTCCTTCGTTTCGAAGTTAATTGTTCACTATTTTACGTAACTATGTCTTGCACATCCTTTGGTATGCTGATCGTGTCTGGAGGTAATTAATCAGCCAGTCATGATGAGCTGGATAAAAAGGTCAACCGCGTTGGGGATTCCATGCAGGGTAATCTCAACATGAGTGGTCGCAGCCTCGTCAATCTCATCGATGTGAGTTATCCACGTCTAGATGCTAATGCCGCCCGATGGTCTCACGTGAACAGACCCGCGCAGACTAAATTGTCATTGACTGGTGGAATGATGATGGGAAACTTTTACATGAATGGAAAAATTTTATACGGACTTCCAACGCCAAACGGACAAGCGATGGTGTCGTCGCAGGCCATTACCACGGCAGATCTCGAGGTGCGCCTGACATACAAATACGACAAAAGGCGGGAGGTGTCATTTCAGGCAATTTTGTCGTCGAGGAAGTGCTCTCGACTACTCGTGCTGAGATCACGTTGCTAAAACCCACAACGCTGTCCAGCCAGGCTCTGACGGAACTTCCTACGACGTGGCCGATCAGCGATGACACTCAAGCTATCTCATACGCGCATTTAAAATCGCTCGGGGATACAAAGTTGTCTCTGACTGGAGCAACCCTTGCAGACAACCTGGCCATGGGAGGATTCAGAGTCAATTTTATTACATACGACTGGAACGCCTTCCCAGGACAGCGTAGCCAGTTTCAAGCAAGTGACGGATTATGCGCTGGCACGTACGAGTGGATCCGTGACGGGAGATCTATTGACTACAATAAAATTTTCATGCAATCGACGCACATCAACAGCATCGACGTCGTCAATAAATTCTACATGGACAAGCGACGTGTCAAAAATAATAATGGTCATATTGCGGTGTTACCCGCAACAACGGGAAATCGACGTTGATTTTCTGTCTCGGTGTCGTCGGAATATGATGCCTCTCATGCGGATCATCTCCAGTTTTATCAGTACTTAGTCGCGAGTAATACAGCCAACGAGTGGGCTAATGTTTGGTTGCAGGTGACTCTTCCCTCACCTGTGTCCATCTCGAAATTTCAAGTGCGTGGACGAGTAACAGGAACGCAGCATGTGCTCACGTGGAGTTCGATGGCATCAAATCCAATGCAAGCGCTGAAGTGTTGTATAAAGGAACTACAGCCATTGGAACGACGTTGATCACCGACACTAGATACGTGGCTTTTAAGTTTGTGAGACTGACCGCAGAGCTCATTAATCCAGGCTTGAGTTACTTTCAAATATTTACTCTTGACGATCTTGTATAGATCATAGCGGAAATCTTCGGAGTCGCTACGGAGCTATTCCAGTTGCTGTTCGGCGATACTTAGAGACAGGATGCATTGTATGCCACCCACGACCAGCACGTGCTCAAGCAGACCACGGGAGTGCACGCAGAGATCAACGAAGTGAGACGTGTGGGTAAATCATCCCTGGAAGAGGATCACGAGCGCTGGAAACATCGCGACATTAGAAGGTCTCACCTGTTTGTGGGGCACATGCGTCAAGATCAGCTCAGGGAGACTATCGATCCGTATTTTGCCGTATTTAAATTTTGTAATGACAGAGAATCGGCGAGACTGATCAAGAACATCGAGGGCATCGTGCGCGATATCATCAACGTATTACATCCAGACCTCGTGGACGCGATCGAGAGAACGGTTACGTCAGACGACGACAATTTGGTCGAAGGGAAGATGACGAGGTCCAGCGAAAAAATCACGAGTGCATGGACAAAGTGGTGTCACGAAACGCTTTCGAGGTAACCGAAAACAGTAAGAATCTATTCAGAAACGAAATTTTTTTCATCACGTCGGCTTAGAGTACGAGGACATGGATACGATCATGGCGGTAATGTCTCTCGACGAACGCTCTGGAGGTGGTGCTTCCGACGATGAGGCACTCGTGCTGTCACCTGCTAAGGCAATAGAAGCCTTACGGTACGTGATCATGTACGGAGACCACGGAAAGGTGGATCATAATCTGGGGGCAGCTGCGTACCAATACCTGGAGAGTTTTAAGGGGAACGAACTCGTGAGTAAGCTGACCAATGTTCTTAAGGACGTCAAGGGGAATTTTGTCAATCCACCTGTGGTCTCTCAGGGTGTGCTTGAGAAAATGAACTCTTCCAAGTATGAATTTTTTCTGGATGTGGTAGATCCTTCTCGAGAGATAGTAGCTTACGAAAAAGTAAACAGAAATGTGGAGAAAATAGCAAATGCTTTTCACCACCTTTACAGATATGATCGTGGTGATCCATATACCATAACGTTTCGTGTAGCAGTGTTGACCAGCTCTTATGAGTACTTGGAACATATGAACCTGCAAGCGGATTCTGACATATTAGCGGATCTGACGAAACGAAACCATATGACCAACATAGAAAAGAATCTGTCTTTTAGGATACCGATTAACCGCAGTCTCGCCAACCAGTTCGACGAATCAAAGTGGATCAAACACATCAAATTCCTCAAAGATTACCTGCCAGAGCTTGAAACGCTCATCAGGAGTTTATGAGCATGAAGCCCATCCTTAACTTTAACTACAGCGAGTAGAATTTATCGACGGAGCAACGTCGGGAGCTAGAATTATATTATCGCTATTACCATCGAAGATCCTACGTGTACAAGTATGCCTATCGACGTTACAAGAGGATCCTTAGAGTCATATCAATGATTCCGTTCGCCATGATGGCCACGGGGGTCATCTCCACAGAGGTGATGGATAATCCGATGATCTTGATTTTATCCGGAGCAGCACTGGCCATGCCGACGATGATGAAACGCATCGAGCCACGGATAGAGGCAAAAAAATAGTACCAAGCAGGCCATGCTGTCCTATCAGATAATGCTCAACAAGATGAGTGGAGTTCCTTTTGACATGTCGTTGCTGATTAATGAAATGTGAGAACCATGGACGAAATCCTCGTGGACACGGTAGGCAATCAGTGTGTGTCGCTGAACCGATTCGAACAAGTCTATAATCAGAAATATATAGAGAATGTCTGACGATCAGGTGGCGCTCGTAACCGATGTGATCCTGCGTCAACCTGAGGCTCTCCAATAAGCCGTCGCGACCGAGTTATCCCGAACAAGGCATTGTCAAGATCTGTTATGATGAGAATTTGACAAGCAGCACAGCACGCGATGCCTCAGCAAATAAACCGCTCAAAACTATTCAAATTATCTTAATATAAACATGACCGGATGATAAGCAATTTGTGGTTTATCCGCTAATGATCAACAAAACAGCCTCACAATGAAGCATCAATTTACCGTATTACCATCACCATTTCGTGTACATCAAAGATTTCATCATGACTATTTCTGTTTTCGCAGCTTGCAATGCTTTCCTCAACCACAACGACTACACAATCACTTCTCGTCTGGATACTGTCGAGAACTACAAACCATTCAGATGCCACGCGAGAGAACACTACAGTTCGAAAACCGCTACAGAAAATAAGCACGCACGTTTTACATCGTCTTTGATTCGGAAGTTATCCTTGAAAAAGTACAAGAACCTTCTCCGGATCCGATTCATTCTTTCACTCAAGTGAAACAAAAGGACGTCCCGTGCGCTATCGGCTATAAAACCTGCTGCTTCGTCGATGAACGTTTGTCTTTGTCATATCGACAGCAACCAGGTGAGGATTGCGTCGTCTGGTTCTTTGAGCAACTCGTCGCAGAATGGAAACGCATCCAGGATCTCCGAAAAAAATCAAACTCCTATCACTCCCCTCATACCGTCACAACTGCGATAGCAGACATTGTCGACACAATGTCATGTATGCGAAGAGTACTTTAAATCACATGATAAAAAAGTCAGAGATCATTGTTATGTCACCGAACACTATCGATGAGTGTTTTACGCGGATTGCAACCTGCGCTTCAAAGATCCAGACTTCCTTCCGGTGATCGCTCATAATCTGCAAAGATACGATGGACACTTCATAATCGCGGCGCTCATTCATCTGAGAGTCAAGACACTTCTCGCTGAGATGGGTTCCTGTGCCATTAAATGCATCCCTAATAATTTCGAAAAGTACATGTTCTCGATTGGACATTTTCGATTCATTACTTAGTTCCAGTTTACGGATTCGTCGCTGGAAGAACGTGTCCTAAGTTCGCGCACTTGGAAAAAGAATTTGGTGCACATTCAGCTCTTCTCCAGCGAAAATGAGTTTATTCTTACGAATACATCCATGCGTAGTCGAGATTCAATGAAACCTCGTTGCCATCCATTGAATCATTCTATTCTCACTTACATCTCTCCAACATCACCGACGAGAACTATCAGTACGCGAACAAGATATGGAACGATCTCGGCTGTTAAACTCTGGGCGAGTATTACGACCTGTACCTGAAGACGGACATGCTACTCATGGATGTCTTCGAAAATTTCAGATGCATGTGTCTAGATTATTACCAACTCGATCCACTTTGGTATTTCGCCTCTCCTGGACTCTTCTGAGATGCTCTTCTCAAGATGAGTCAAGTCCAGCTTGAACGCTTCAGAGATCCAGACATGTTCATGTTCACCGAACAAATGATTCGCGGTGGAATCTCAGACATCATCCAAAAACACGCCGTTGCCAACAACAAATGCATAAAACACTACGATCTCACCGAACCATCGACATAAGTTCTCACCTAGATACCAATAATTTCTATGAATGGGCGATCATGCAACTCCTTTCTGTGGGTGATTTTCATTGGAGCACCGGAGAACAGTTCGTCAAGGAAAGACAAGCTGGTTACGGTGATGATCACAGCTATTTCGTCGAAGTCGATCTCCGTTATCCCTCTCATCTCCACGACGCTCATAACAGTTATTCGTTCTGCGCTAAACGCCTCATGACACCATCGATGCTTTCGCCCCAACAAATCCTACAAAAAACAAAAAAAAAAAACAAAACAAAAAAAAAAAAAAAATCGGAGCAGTAAAAACACTAGTACCCAGTCTCAACCATAAAACACGCTACAAGATACATCATCGACTGCTCGAACAAGCTTTCCAACATTTATTCGTTCTTGAGAAAGTTCATCGAGCTCTCAAGTTTCGGCAATCTCCATGGGTGAAATCCTACGTCGACTTCAACACCCAACAACCAGCCAAAGCCACTACGGACTTCAGTAAAAATTTCCTCAAATTCATGAACAACAGAGTCTTCGGAAGAAACATGAGAAACATCAGACGTAGAAAGAAAATCGGAAAGGTCAATAACCAAAGAAGACAAGATTAGCTCGTAGCCATCGATGCCTTCGTTAGAATGAAAATCTTCGACGAAGAGCTCCTCGCTATCGAATCCAGAAAAAATACATGTCATGCTGGATAAACCCATCTACGTCGGTCCAGCCGTTCTCGAACTTTCCAAGATGCTCATGCTCGAGTTTCATTACTACTTCATCAAACACAAATACGGAGATAAAGCGACACTACTCATGACCGATACAGATTCACTCGTCTATGAAATTCACACCGACGACGTCTATATCAACATCGAGACCTCTTTGATCTTAGCGATTATCTACAAACAAGCCCATTTCACAGTAAAGATAATAAAAAGAAACTTGGAAAGTTCAAAGACGAAACCTGTGGGATACCAATCAAATAATTCATTGGACTCAGGTTCAAAATGTACTGCCTCGCTCTCGGTGATGATACCATCAAGAAAAAAGCGAAAGGAGTCAAGACACCTGTCATCGGTTGCATTGCCACCATCGATTATTACAGACAGTCGTTACAAGGACATCTACGCTACAAGGATATCTACGCTACTACTCCATGAGAACTTTCTGATCACAGCGACATCATCTCTTCACCATGCTCATCAACAAAAAACGACTATGCTCTTTCGACGATAAACGTTACTCCACCGATGGTATTCACACACTCGCACATGGACATTATCGCACGACATAAGTGAGCCAGAACCCTCGGAGTGAGCCAGAAGGACATAAGTGAGCCAGTAGATCATGGGGACACTCACTCTTTTATCACACAGTGAGCCAGAACCCTCGGAGTGGTCCAGAACACATTTTTTCTGCGCTGAAGTGAGCCAGAAACCCCATATCCCAGTAGTAGATAGACCATGGGGGAATCTCAGTCACTCTTTTATCACGAAGTGACAGCAGTGAGCCAGAATCCCCATTTCTATCTACTACTATAGCATAAACAAATATTTCCTTTCAAATTATATGTAACCACAACATTATACACATCTTCAGGTAGATATTAAAACAAATACATAAGAAATAAGAAATACGAAGGAATCAGTTGTCCATCTCTTCGTCCTTATACATCGCAATATTGTCTTATTCAATCTATGTTACAATACCACCTACGTCACACATTTCACAACATCTCGCGTGGCAGAACCAACGTGACTGAACCACAGGTTCATATTACTAATAATCTTAAACTTGTAAACATTTATTTATAGCTCATATGGAATCAACGGACAAGCACCAAAAGTAAAAGACACATTACATTATTCAATGAAAGATTAATTTCATATTTATTTTCATAAGAATAACTTCATAAAACCATTTCTTCAGCGTGACCTTGTGAAGAAAAAGCGTTCTATGTATTCAGATTTCCACATTAAGGGCAATTCTTTTTCAAAACCATTTTCTGCAATAAAAGTTTTGCAGGTCATATAGTGTGAAACATTCACTGCAATACCCTCAGTGCATCCAAAAGCTAATTTCCAATACACATCATAAGTTTCTTACAAACATTTGTGTTATTGGTAATATGAATTTTTCTTTCCATATCTTATGTTCATAATGCTGACAATTCTCATTTGTGATATTAGTATTCAATATTTCCTGGCTTTAATATCAGCATGAGATATATTATAAAAAAGATAATCCTGGAAAAGAAACGCTAGATTCACCTGTAACTTAATGTTTGCAAAACTTTGTTTAGAATACACCAATCAACGTTAATATCGAATCAGTTAAAGCTACAAGATAGATTATGTCGAACCAGTCAAAGCTAAGAGACAGATAATGTAGAACCAATCAAAGCTAGAGATAAATAATATCGAAGCAATCAATCCTAAGAGATAAATAATATGGAACTAATCAATGCTAAGAGACAGACAACATAGAACCAATCAAGGCTAAGAGACAGGCAATATGGGGCCATTCAATGATAAGAGACAGACAATATGGAACCAATCAAGGCTTAGAGACAGACAATATGGAACCAATCAAGGCTAAGGGACAGACAATATGGAACCAATCAAGGGTAAGACACAGACAATATGGAACCAATCAATGCTAAGAGATAGATAATATGGAACCAATCATTGCTACGAGACAGACAATATGGAACCAATCAATTATAAGAGACAGACAATATGGAACCATTCAAGGCTAAGAGACAGACAATATGGAACCAATCAAGGCTAAGAGACAGACAATATGGAACCAATCAATGCTAAGAGCCAGACAATATGGAACCAGTCAAGGGTAAGACACAGACAATATGGAACCAATCAATGATAAGAGACAGACAATATGGAACCAATTAAGGCTAAGAGACAGACAATATGGAACCAATCAATTATAAGAGACAGACAATATGGAACCACTCAATGCTAAGAGACAGACAATATGGAACCAATCAAGGCTAAGAGACAGACAATAAGGAACCAATCAATGCTAAGAGCCAGACAATATGGAACCAGTCAAGGGTAAGACACAGACAATATGGAACCAATCAATGATAAGAGACAGACAATATGGAACCATTTAAGGCTAAGAGACAGACAATATGGAACCAATCAACGCTAAGAGACAGACAATATGGAACCAATTAATGCTAAGAGACAGACATTATGGAACCAATCAAGGGTAAGACACAGACAATATGGAACCAGTCAATGCTAAGA